>JAVJIF010020272.1:0-98925 GCA_038442645.1 Agave tequilana | reverse complement strand
TTTAAAAACTCAAAACACCAAAATAAAGAAACTAAAAAAAAATATAAAATCCTATTACGACTTTAACTTAGACTGGGACTTCTTGGATTCATCTCTTCGGCTCTTTTATCTTGAATAGATGTCTGCACCATTCTCCCCGGGTGAGAGAAACTCGACTCGCTGTCGAGTTAGAAGGATTGAGAGATCTCCCAGTGTTGCACTGGATCAGACCGCTGCAATCACCTAAATCTAACCTTGAATTAATAGTTGGCGCTTAACTTTTCCAACGGATCAAATACGTGTGAGTTTCACCAGATTTGGTGGTGATAGCCTCATCCTCAACAATTTTATCAACTCTCTCTGCTGTAATGGGATGAGTATTTGGGAGTGGACTAATTGAGGGGCTCTCAGAAAATGACTTAGGGAAAGGCTTATCAATCAATGAGCTATAATCAAATCCTTGTAATCCACTAGATCATTAACATTGAAAGTACAACTAATGCTATCATCTCTAGGAAGATTTATAAACATAAGTATTGCAATTCAGTTTATTCAAGATCTTGAAAGGTCCAATACTGAGAACATGCAACATTTTAACAGTTCCCGAAGGAAATTGTGTTTCAGATAAATCCTATCCATCACATCGTCGCATATATTTAAAAGTTTTAAATATTTTTCTACTGTCAGCTCGTAGAGTAGGTTTCACATTACCCATTTATTTCCGTCATGATCTCTTTGTGTGATTTGTGCACCGTGTTTTATGTGATGCAAATGCAGGTGCAGACTCGAATGCTTTATAGTGAGATGGTGTCGGTAGTAAGGGAGGAAGTGATTTGTGGACATGATATGCATGATTAGTGGAGAGATAGAGAAGGAACAGTAGCAATGAGAGGTGGAGGGTGAAGTTGGCAGCAACGCCAAAGTGGATATTTGCTGGGGCTCTCTAGTCTTGGGTCTCAAGAGTAGTAGCTTAATCTGCTTACCTTCATGCTCAAATTGACACATGTTGGATCGACCGTCAATGGTGACATTTTTTCTCAAACAATCATGGTCTACGTATTATAACTTGACCCACCCATTCATGGTGATCACATCACACTAAATCTTGTCTTTATAATGATTGAAACTGACTGGGATATTGTTTGACCTTTAGTGCTGTGGAGTCAATCCAAGATACTTTGAATGGGTGGTGGTGGGGTATAATCTCTAATCCAAGATTTTCACACAGCCTGGACGATATTGTATTGATACACAATTTCATTGTCCACATCACCTTACAGTTTTGTCTTCAATCTTCGTGAATGTGTGAAAGGTTGCAGTTCTTCCCCAATCAACTTTTTCTGCTGGTGGAGAGGGAACACATTTGACGACAGACAAATGGGTAGATGCGTTAGCCTAATGCAGTTGAGACCAAACATCATCGATTGATGACTCGTCAGTTTCAACATCTGGGTGGTAGGTCTACTTATCAGAATCTGACTCAGTGGCTTCGGTGAGTGTTCCATCTATTATGGTGATCTTAACAAGACTAGGGCAACTGGCGGCTAAATGTCCATAACCTTGGCATTTATAACATTTGGTTGTGGAACTGACTTGGAAAAATCGGGGCCTTTGCTTTTGTTTCCGTTCAAGATTCTTGCCTTCAATGTCATTCTTTTGTGGAGGGGTTTGTATACTAGACCTGTAGGGTTGGGAAAATGGAAAAGGTCTAGACAGTGAGGCTCTAGAATCATGACTCTTGAAAGTGGGAGTGGTCCTAGCAGAATCGAGATTTTGGACTAACTCATACACTGCCTCTAACACGTTGACTCTAGCTAACATTCAGTTTGTAGGTCATTCCTAAGATCGATCTAAATCTAGAAAGAATTTGAGCTTCTCCTCTACGGAGGGTACCACATCGGATGAGAACTAAATTGTTAACTAGAGGATGAGAACTAATTCATCGAATTTCTCGACGTACTCCTTGGCAGATTTGTTACCCTGAGTGTGTTGGTGCCAATTGTCCATGAGACGAGCACTAAACATAGGTGGCACATATTTTGTTTCTAGCTCTTCTTTCATCCTAACCTATGTGTTAATTGGTGGTCGACCTCTGGCTGCACGCCTGTTTTTTAGGTTGGTTCAATACTGACTAGCTTGGCCAGACAATTTCATTGCAGCGTTCTTAACTTTTCTAGGCTTAATAAGCTCGTACCAAGTACCATCTAGTTGGTGTGTTCCAGTCTATGAAAAGTTGTGGGTCGTGACCTCCAGCAAAAGTTGGGGACATCGATCTTGATGCTTTTCATGTATTGAGCATCGGGATTGGATGTGTTATTGGTGTTATTACGTCGGTTGTTTCTCGGTGGGGTTTGATCACGTGTTGATTTCACTTTGGTCAAAACCTTTCATCGAGTGCCTTAAGGGTATCTAACTTGGCATTTATCTCGGCGAACATTGCAGCAATCTGTTGGAGATTCATTGGAGTGGTGTGAGATTCATTAGACTTTTCTAACAGATATGGGTTATCACTACAGGTGGGCATGCAATATGCAAAACTTAAATGAGGATGAAGAGATGCAAATTTAGACTAGATCATTTTTTTTATTTTTTTAAATTTTTTTTAAACGCAAGAAAAACAGTAAATTTTTTCTAGCAAATGCCTAAGTGATGCAAATTCTACTCAACTGTGCTCTGATACTAAAATGATGTGAAGCATGTGCATGTAAATCAGAGATCAGTGATAAAGCAAAACTTCGCTACGTTCCAACACATAATGATCTTGGGTAGGAAAATAATTAGAGCTAATAATGCAACAGATAGATTTGACAAAATTGTGCAATAACAGTGGTACCCTTCTAAAATGTAAAATATACTGATGCAACTACTCAGCTACGATGACAAAGCTTGTATAATCAATATTATGATCTGTAGATACATGGCAAACAAATTCTCATAGTCTCATGATACAGTGGCAGCAGTTTAAATCGATAAAATAATAAAGGATATTATCAACCCGCAATAAAAAAACGTGTTAAAGAAACTTACCTACTGAGGATTACAGAGAATCTTAGTGACTTGAAGAGGTGCCTGTGTGTAGAGCTCGTCGTTACGATCGTAATGATACCAAGATCGCCTGAATCGGAGCTCGGATGCGAGAGTTACGGCTCAAAAATGAAACACGATCCTTAACAGGCCTGTTCTGGACTGCAAACCCGTTACTATAGCAGCGGGTAGATTAGATATGTAGCAACCAGATTTTACAACTTAAACCCAAGTGGCCTTTGGTGGGTTCGGGTTGGAGGCTTTGGATTAAACCTGACCTGGTTTCCTTTCTTTTATCTCTCCTTCTTCAAATGATGCGGATCGGGTTTGGGTCCTGGGATTTAAACCCAAATTGAATTCTTCCTTCTTCTTTGATTGCAAGTGGCAGGGCAGTGGGAAAGGAGCAATTCACAAGGGCTGAAGGTGTGGATGTTGGAGCAGTGCGAAGGTGAAGGCAGAGATGGCGCAGGTGTTGGCACTTGGTGGAGATCTAAAAGATGGGGCTTCGGCGGCGTCGCTCACGGCAAAGGATGCAAACGGAGGAGAGAGGATGTTGACGAATGGGTTTTGTTTTTGTTGAGTACTGTTAGGGAGAAGAAGGGTTATTGTTTGTTTGGGGCTGTTGTTGGCTTTGCAGAGAAAGGAGTTGGTTGCTTGGTAGTTGGGTTTCTTTGTGCGATTGGAGAAGAGGTGAAGAGGCTTTGGGTTTGCTGTTGATTTTTAGAGAGACAGAGAACAGAGAGAGAGAAGGAGAGGGAATAGATTAGAGACTTTTTTTTAGGTGAAGATTAGGAGTTAATCCTAAAACAAACTTGAGAGAGATCAAATCTCACACAATTAAATTTATCAAAATCTTTTCATTGAATATTGTTGATACAATAGGGCCTTTATATAGGTTTTACAAAAATTGAATCTAACTCAAACTTAAACTCCTAATCTAAATAGAATTACAATCCCAAAATTTAGAACTCAAAATACCAAAATAAAGAAACTAAAAAAAAATAACAAAGAAAGAGAAAAACAATCTAAAATCCTATTACGATTTCAACTTGGACTGGGACTTCTTGGATTCATCTTTTTGACTCTTTCATCTTGAATAGATGTCTGCATCAGTTTGGCATGGTGTGTCTGTCATCATGCAACCCCCAAAGAAGGAATCTTCCACACATGACTGTTTTAATGTGTATGTCTATATCCAAATCCAGTCATTTGTGAAAATTGGAAGATAAAAGAAGTTAGTTATTTAGTGTGTGGGATAAAAAAAATGGATAAATCTATGTTAGTTCCCAAATTTTTTACCCATTTTTTGAATAAAAAATTATTTCATGTGCTTAGCACTTGCTCAACGTATAGTTTATGAAAGGCTAAAGATGAGGTAGTTATGTCCCCATGTAATTCAGGTTAAGTCCTTGTTTTCTGTTTGCCTTATCAGTAAAACTTCTGCCTTCTATTGGACAAGCTTCAAGTCTGGAACAAGATTTCGAATTCAAAATCTAATTAAGTTGCTAAAGAGGATGATGGGTGAAGGATATTCATCATGTTATTTAGCTTTGGTGCTCATTTCTCTTTGCTTTCAATATGTTATGCCTTATTTGTGACAAGCTTATGGATTCAAACTTTTCTGAATTCCTTTTTAGTTCCACAAATGGCTGGTTCTAGACTTGACCTTGCATATAGATTATGGTGGGGAGCCGGCATTGTAGGCTTCCCATTACCTAATAAATATCAATATCACTGCCTAATAAATTAGAATTTAACATTATGATAAAATTAAAAGGACTATTAATCTATGGAAAGGATTCTGGGCTGATTAACTTACACCATTTAAAGCTGTACTTGCATGCTTAAAAGATCAGTGACATTAATCTAGTGCAGGGCGAGTGATTCATCTTACCTGACACTTAATCCTCCAGTTTTTGTGGTGTGTTGACAACTGATTTGGTGAGGATACTCCATGATACTCTGCACACATATAAAGTCATAAACCTCTAAACTCGAACATTAACACTCCATTTGGAATCAATAGTCATGACTGTGAAATAAAGCTCTTAGTCAAATTTTTCATGTCCATGTGAATTAACAGAGTGGCACAACCTTCCACAACCTTCTGTCCATGGACTATCACTTATATTATGAAGTAATGCAACAAGGAAGAAAGCATTTACTCTGACTTTTTCTCATTAAAATTGGAGATAATAAATGTCACGTTAGCCATGCATACCTATCAAGCATATTTGGAAGGGTCTTAAATTTAGACGAAAGGGTTTGAGAAGCAAAAATACTCTCAGTAGGAAATTGTTGCGAATTGTATGACATGTATTTGAGGAGTGTCAATTGATCGAATCACCATTTACTATTCTGACAAGAATAAGGGAAGTGTCAGATCAATCCATTTGTCCTTCCTTTTCCAAGAATTAAATATCATGAGAGATAGGGGTTTATCCGGAAAACATATGTAACAGATATCTTTAGAGGCAAAGGCTGGATATACTTGCGACGTGTATATGCTCTCTTTGATGTTTGCTTACTGTAACCATTCAAAAAGGATATCTGATTGCTTATATACTTTAAGATATAGTCACACGCTTCTTTTTCTTTTTCTGTACTATAATCATATACTTGTTGCTTAATATAATTTTGATGTTTGTTCATCTTTGCTGAATATTTTTCTCTCTCTTTCTTAATGATTATGTCTCTTTTCCAGTTGAGGATGTCAACGAGGAAATATCATCAACCACTGCAAATTTACAGCAGTTAAATCTACAGAAGGGAAACTTGGCGCCCCATCTGCAGATGATAATCCTGCAGTGATAATTCCTAGGCACTTGCAGGTTACGAATGCTGACTACTCACACTTGAGCTTGGTAGTTTGGCTCTAGTGTTAATGCTAACCTGGATTATTTTCACCAAAACCCCCAGGACCTAATTTGGAGATGGCCGCAGTTCCAGAAGATACTCCACTCGATCAATTGAATTCTAGGTACTTTGCACTCGTCATTTCTTGGGTGTTGTTAATTAGATCATCTATGATTTTAATATACATTTGATGGCAGGAATCCTGAGTACTATGATGGTGAGCAGCTAAAGTCTACTTTAAATGAGAATGTGACATCTAGAACTAGCACAAGCACAAGGAGTTATGATATGCCATCATCTTCTCAATCTGAAAATGTCAGAGATGATCCATTGGATGTTGCAAGGGGAATTCAGGGAAATTTTCCATTTCATCTGTCTCTGGTTATGACTTTTCAGCCACGACACAACCAACTGCTACATACACTTATCCAGATCCTAATTCTCAAATGCAAAATCTTTCTCCCTTTTCAAGTCTAATGGTGATCTACTATTCCTTGCCTTTTGCTTTAGCCAACCTTACTTTAGAATCATATATAAACAATTTTTTTCCAATTTTTGTCTTCCCTGAGAATAATTGCGGATATTTGATATATGATAAAATTTTATGAAGTTTAGTTGATAAAACTTAAAGTACAAGTGTCTGCATTTTATAGATTTAAATAATCTCCTTAAATATTGCTAAAGGGCCCAGGGAGCATGGTGCTAGTTGCTAGATGCTACATGACACGACATGAAATCCTATGGAATTAAAAAAATATGTATGATAACAAATAAGTGCATTTAGAGTGTTACGTGTGACAATCAGTAATGCATATCATAATGACCGTTGTATACAATAAACAAATTTTTTCGTTAAATCTAACCTTAATATAAATAATGACAATTGTTTACAATAAACAAGCTTGTTTTCATTAAATCTAACCTTAATATATAATGACATTTTAAGTAAATTAATTGGCTCTGATTATTCATAAATAGTCAAAGAAACATAAATAAAAAGGAAACAAAAGTTCATTAATCTTAACTCCTCATGTGGCTGATCTAAGTCGTCCCAAGTGAAAATTAACTGATCATGGTAGAAAGTAACTTGATTCGACCTACTTCATGCTTAATTTTGCATGCTCATATGTTGTGATGAACATGCCAACCTTCTCACCCTTTGTTTCCTTGTACATTGATCATATGTGGAATTGTCTTGTTATTTTCAAAATATTGATCGACGCGCGCGCACATACACACCCTCCAACCCTCCACCCCTCCACCAAAAATATTAAAAAAAGGAAAAAGAAAATCTCATGTAATATGTCGTGTGTGCGAATGAAATGCTAAATAAAAAGTACATTCAATAGGTATATGTTATCTGAATGCTTAAAGAATTATGTAATGCTCATGTTTTCTATATGGTAACCAAAACAATTTATTCTCGTGAGAATTCAACTAATGTTCATGCAACATAGGCCCCGCTTGGATGTAAGTAAATATGTATGACATGAAAATTTACGAAAAGCTGAAAAGAAATTTTTTGTTTCCAGAAAGAGAAAAAAACTACTTTTGTATGTTTATTTTCCTGGAGTATTTGAGAAAAAAATAAATGCATAAACTGTTTTTTCACTTGAGAAAAGAATCAAAAGTTGATTTTATTCGACTCGAAATTCAGTTTTTTCCCCCTTCTGGTAAGCTCTTATGGAAACTTTTTTCGTTTGCATCCATAAGCAACTAGGAGAGTATTGAATCAACTGTATGGAGTCCATTGGGGGTTTTCTTTTTGTTAACTGTGAGTTTTAGGCTTTGTTCAGTTGGTGGAGTTGGTAGTGTAGAGTTACAGGTTTTTAGAGAGGAGCTGAGAGTTAGAGAAGTTATAGGTTTTTAGAGAGGAGCTGAGGAGAGTTAGAGAGAAAATGAGGTTAGAGTGGGTAAATTCATACACCAATTTGAATTGGTGGAGGAGTTAAGTACTTGAACCCAAAAGTAGGGTGCAAAGTGCAGTTTTCAAAAATCCCAAATTTGCCCTTGACAAGACTCATCATAATTACATGTTAACTCTTGTAAAATTTGAGTGTTTGGAAGAGTTTGGCAAGCCATAATTACATTCTAACTCTTGCAAAATATGGGTGTTTGGAAGAGTTAGCAAGAGTTAGAGTCTAACTCTTGCTAACTGTTGTTGCCAAACGAGGCCTTAATGTCAGGTTCCTATTAGATTTCTTCATACTTTCTTTTTTCCATGTAATTGTTCCAAATAGGAGAGTATTAAATCAACTTGTATGGACTATGGAGTCCATTGGGGTTTTCTATATTGTTAATTGTGAGTTTTAATGTCAGGTTCCTATCAGGTTTCTTCATTCTTTTTTTTTTCCCCCCGTGTAGTTGTTCCTAAGTTTATTTGAATTAAGTGCATAGTTATGGGATTTTTAGCGAGAGACTTAGATACTGTTTCACTTTAGTTAATTGAGGCTGTTGCTTGATTGCATAAAAGGAGTGAGGGGGTCAAGTGTCTGGTATTAACCTTTTGTCCCTTGTACAGTTGCATCTGAAGTTATTCAAAAGGGTCTCTTGTTGGGCACAAAAAGGAATTCAAAGACCTCCTTTTGATTGCCTGTTACTTAAAATGGGTAGCTATCATCCCTATCTCATTCTGAAGCAGTTAAATATAAAGGGTATTTAGCTCAACATGTTGTGCCTTGTTTTTCCTGTTGGATGTTTATTTTTTAAGCCCCAAAATTCTCAAGAGGATTTTAATGTTCAAATTTATTGTACAACAACAGTTCTGGATTACTCTTTTCTTTGTTTTTGCATTAGGTCTATTTGTTTATCTGCTTTCATCTTAGATAAAGGTTAGATCCCTTATTATGAGACAATTCTATTATGAAGCCGTTCCGGCGTCGGACACGGCACTGTCCTGAATTATATGTATATGAATATGTGTGTTCATATATGTGTGTGTGTGGACTTGTGACATTCCGAAAGATTCGAGGTCGAATCCTTCTCACATAAATACATCCCTACAACATCCGAATGCGAGATCCACTCTGTTGAATTTGATCTACATTATTTCAAGTAACTAAAAACTAAAAAACATGTATTTTGAATACTTTTTGCCTATCGACCAAGTAGGGCAAAATGGACGGCCGAAATAGTGAGTTGGTTAGTTTAACGGTGTAGAATACTTGAAATATAACAAAAATTGGGGTGTGAGGGTTTTTAAGTGTTTAGATCATGATGAAATGGTCGGATCAAGACATTGTATGTCTAAAGACGTAGATTTAAGCAATATGTTATTTTCGGCCGTCCATATTGCACCTACTTGGTGGATGGGCAAAAAGTATTCAAAATATAATTTTTGATTTTTAATTACTTGAATAATATAAATCAACTTCAACGGAATGGATCTTGCATTCAGATGTCGTAGGGTTGTATTTAAGTGAGAATGATTCGGAATGACACAAGTCTATCTCTCTCTATAGAGTTAGACTTGGATACATGCGGATGGATTTGAGCCCAAATCCTTCCCACTCAAAACTCAATCCCACGACATTCAAATATAAGATCCACTCCGTTAAAGTTGATCTACATTGTTTAAAGTAACTAAAAACCAAAAAAATCAAGTAATTTGAATATCTTTTGCCCATCTATTTACTTGCGCAAAAAACGGCCGAAATAGTGAGTTGGTTAGTTTAACGGTGTATAATATTTGAAACTTACAAAAAATGGTGTATTTTTTTAAATGTTTAGATTATGATCAAATGGTCGGATTGAGAATTTATATGTCTAAAGTCATAGATCTAAGTAAAATGCTATTTTTAACCATTCATTTTGTACCTACTTGATGGATGAGCAAAAAAAAAAAATTCAAAACACTTGATTTTTGATTTTTAAATACTTTAAACAATGTAGATCAATTTCAGCGGAGTGGATCTTGTATTTAAATGTCGTGGGATTGAGATTGAGTCGGAAGGATTCGGGCTCGAATCCTTCTGCATGTACCTAAGTCTAACTCTCTCTGTACATGTAGATAGACAAACTTGGGTTCTTTGGGAAAGATATGGAGATGAATTCTTCTCATTCAAATTCAATGTTAGACCATCCAAATACAAGATCCACTCATACAAGATATACTCCATTGAAGTTGATCTAAATTATTAAAGTGAAAAAAAACAAAAATTGTGTAGTTTTTTTTGCCCATGCATCAAATAAACAAATGGACGGTCAAATAGCATATTGCTTAGATATATGACTTTGAACACAAAAATTCTCGATTCGACCATTTGATCATGATCTAAACATTTAAAAATCCTTACATGCCAATTTAGTTAGGTTTCAAATATTCTACACTGTTACACTAACCAACTCACTATTTAAGCTGTTCATTTTGTGTCTACTTGATGCCTAGGCAAAAATTATTCAAAATATTTGATTTTTTATTTAAAACTCTTAACAATGTATATCAACTTGAACAGAGTGATCTTTAATTTTGAGTGTCCTAACATTGAATTTGAATGTGAAAGATTCATCTCCATATTCTTCTCAAAGGACACAAGTCTCTCTTTATACACACACATGGCTATTTTTGGAAGAATTGAGTATGAATTCTTATCACACAAATTCAATAATACGACATTCAAATACAAGATCCACTCTATTGAAGTTGATCTAAATTATTTAAAGTAACTAAAAATTAAAAATCAAGTGTTCTGTACTTTCCTTATTCATGCATCAAGTAGGCACAAAATGGACGGCCAAAGTAGCATATTACTTAGATTTATGACTTTAGATATACAAATTCTCGATCCGACCATTTGATCATGATCTAAACATAAAAATCCTCACACACTAACTTTTGTTAGGTTTCAAATATTTTACACCGTTAAACTAATCAACTCACTGTTTCGGCCGTTCATTTTGTGCCTACTTGATGAATAAGTAAAAAGTATTTAAAACACTTAAATTTTTGTTTTAAGTACTCTTAATAATGTAGATCAACTCTAACATAGTGTATCTTCAATTTGAATAGCCGAATATTGAATTTGATTGGGAAGGATTTATCTCTATATCATTCCCAAAGGATCCAAGCATACACACATAGAAAGAGAGATACACTTGTGTAGTTTGGAGGAATTCGAGCCTGAGTCCTTCCTACTCAAATACAATCATACATCATCCAAATACAAGATTCATTCCGTTGAAGTTGATCTATATTATTTCAAGTACTATAAACAAAAAATCAAGTATTTTAAATACATTTTGCCAATGCATCGAGTAAGGGGAAAACAGACAGCCTAAATAGTGAGTCGGTTAGTTAATAGTGTAGAACATTTGAAACCTAATAAAAATTGATTTGTAGTGGTTTTTAAATGTTTTGATTATGATCAATTGGCCGGATCGAAAATGTGTATGTCTAAAGATATAGATCTAAACAACTCACTACTTTCGAGCGTCCATTTTGCGCCGCTTGATGGACGGGCAAAAAGTATTCAAAAACATGATTTTTTTTATTTTTAGTTACTTTAAATAATATAGGTCAACTTCAACGGAGTGGATCTTGTATTTGAATGTCGGATGTTGGTATTTGAGTGGGAAGGATTCGGGCTCGAATCCTTCCGGGATTACACAAGTTTCTCTCTCTCTCTCTCTCTCTCTCTCTATTATATATATATATATAATATATATATATATATATATTATATATATATATATATATAGACTTGTGTGACTTCCGGAAGGATTAGATGTCGAATCCATCCCACTCAAATATAACTCTACGACATCTGAATGCAAGATTCACTCCATTGAAGTTGATCTACATTATTTCAAGTAACTAAAAACTCAAAACCTGTATTTTGAATACTTTTTGCCTATCCATCAAGTGGGCACAAAATGAAATGGTCGGATCAAGAATTTGTATGTCTAAAGACGTAGATCTAAGCTATATGTTATTTTGGCCGTCCATTTTGCGCCTACTTGATGGATGGGGAAAAATAATTCAAAATACATGGTCTTTTATTTTTAGCTACTTGAAATAATGTAGATCAACTTCAACGGAATGGATCTTGCATTCGGATGTCGTAAGGTTGAATTTGAGTGAGAAGGATTCGGCCTCGATCCTTCCGGAATGACACAAGTCTCTCTCTCTCTCTCTACAGCCCCCACTTGTGAGTACTTCTTGGAACATGTTCCACAGGTCTCTTATTCTTTTTTGTTCAAAATGCATATTTGATTTATTATTATTATTATTTTGGCTTATGTATCAAAGACCAAACTTTGGTGAAAAGATGACATCAAAATATTGACTTGCATAGAACCAGGATAAGGTTAAATATATTTTGATATAAGAAATGAGATACATTGAACTACTTTATAAAGAGTTGTACAGCCAAGGCATAAATACTTGAATACCATAGGAAGCAAGGATATGGATAGAAATTTGTCTCTCATGCTTATTTTTATTGTTATTGGTAAATAAGTATAAATATGCAATTTAGCTTCAGTAGTATTTTCTGGGAATCGATACTGAGCCAATGAAAAAGTAGTTTGAAATTTCATTTTCCCTGTGCTGGGAATAATCTCCCTCTTATATGTAGTAAGTATTGGTTTTCAATCCTTTTTTATTTAGGGGGATGTTGGGTTTCGATCCTGATGGGTTCAATTTTACAGTTGAGAGATGCCATAAGTAAGTACCATAAAATTCTGCAAAGAAATCCAACAATGATCTGTTCTGCATTGGAATCTTTTTGCCTGTTTTAGAGCTAATACAGTGGACATGCACTGTTGTTGTTATGTGCATTGCACGGTATAAGCTTCTGAGTAAAGTTTCAATTCTCCAAAAAAGTTAGCTTGTGGCGGATTACTTTTAATGCTTCTGGGTATTGAGATGTGACTTACTTTCATGTTGTTTTCCTTTAGCAGATGATATACTTTTTTACTGCAGTGTCAACACATAAACAGTGGGTTTTTATTCTCTTGTACTCCTTGAAGAGTTTTCTTGATTTTCAAAGTGTATCTTCTGATGCAGCAACCATATACCAACGCTTTACCGAGCAGTTTGCCAAGCAGTTTATTGGCACAGAGCGCACAACCTCCCGAGAATTTGACCTTCCTTTCTCAGCCTTACTTACGACTCAGTCAATGCCTCCAAAATATAACACAACATCACCCTCTATCAGCGGAACCCTTTCCATGCCAGAGGTACCAGATATCTTCTGAACAGCGCTTTACTTTATCATTTTGGATTCTAATATTGCTAACACAGCTTGTGATTTGATTTTGCCATGGTCACATACATTGGTGTTTTAATCTAGAAAGAAGAATGATGGCATGCATATCTAGAAAGAAGGCAGAGATTATAAACCAGAATAATTAAAAATACATCTGAAATATGCTAATCAGCTTGACATGACCAGGACATTGTTGAGCTTTTCTGGGATGTTTCAAGTTCTGGATGTGCGCTCGAGTCATTTTATTCGTTATTTCTTATTGAGATCTAATAACTCCCCTGAGCCTGACTTACATGAATGGCAAACATCCAACATTGTCCTTACCAGGGACCACAAATAACTTCATTTTTTTGATAATAAATATCACAAGCATATATTCTAGGATTTCCTTAATGATCTGAACTGAACTGAGTCCTTTTCTGCTTAACCTTTGAGCGTACCATTTTTGTCATGGTAGCTCGTATGCTTGGTTTTTATAGGATATAGCTAAAACTCTATGCATGCTGTTCATACTGAGGGGTTAAATTTAAGAACCGACCGTGAACTTCTTTTTCCTTCGAAAAAATACCATGAACTTTTAGGAAACTATCATCATCTTGTCGTTTGATAACTGATCATGTGACTTGTAGGGTGACAAACTGCCCTTCATGGTATTTTCTTAAAATTAATCTTTTAAAAAAAATATGAAAAACAATAAGAAAATGTAAAAATTTATTTCTCCTAAAAATTATAAAAAAGAATTTTCTAGTATTTCCTAACACCCTTAATTGATTTTAG
Source organism: Agave tequilana (assembly GCA_038442645.1). NCBI lineage: Eukaryota > Viridiplantae > Streptophyta > Magnoliopsida > Asparagales > Asparagaceae > Agave > Agave tequilana. The sequence goes on along the minus strand of JAVJIF010020272.1, from coordinate 85,081 downwards.
ATAATTATTATTTAATTATGAATAATATTTTATATAACCATTGTGTTAACTATTAAAATAAAACACAGAAAAAAATTTCTAGAGTTATTAATAAATTAATTTTTAGTAACTTTTGGGCCAATAAACTATTTTAAGGAAATGATGAATAAAAAAAATCTAATAGTTTGCAATTATTTTTATTTTTATTACAAATAATATTAAACATTTTCTCTCAGTCATTATAAGTTTCATTAAATAATAATTTTTTTTGTCAAATGTTATGTATTTGATAATTTCTTCTACCTTCTCTCTCTTATTTTTTTTCCTTCTCCTAGAGCCCTAATTTTCCTCCTCCCTCCTACTCATGGCAATAAAATTTACATCTCCAAGCCTCAAATATTAAATTCAATCGTTAAATGTTTCCCCAAAAAAATTTAAATAATAAAGGATTAGAGTTGAACCCATGGCCATGTAGCTTGAACCAGTTTTGGGATCCGAGTTGCATAGCCATGGAGCTCAAACCCATGGTGTTACGCTTCGCTTCCCAAAATACGTAAAAACGGAGACGCGACGAGAGTCGACGACGTATGTACGCAAGAAAAATACCTCACGCATACACGCTAAGCCTAAAGTGACATGGACTAGTTATATAATCTACTAAAATAATGTCCTAACACTGTAATATGACATATAAATTCTCACACATCACGATATTATTTTATGAATAAATCAAATAGAATAATATGGAGTCCAACCTATAGAGAATCAAGAAAACAACGGGAAATAAAAGGAGATAAGAATAATACCCTGATCAGATAGAGACAACTTCAGACTTCTCATAATGCATGAGATCCTTTTCAAATACCTGATCAATATAATGTAACAACCATAGACCTGGATGTGCAAATTCAGGGGAGTCAGAAAATTTCTAACGAATGTGTAAAATGAGAAAAAGTGCATATGTATGTTGCGTGTGAGTATACTATGACACTACTATAAAAATATACTGGATAAATAATATGACAAACGGTAATTAAAAGATGGTATAGTACAATATATTACTAATTGGCATATCACAAGTATCATGATAACATACTAATCGGCATATCACAAGTATCATGATAACATGCAATACATAACTTTAAGAGTACTGAAATCGATGTATAAATCATGTGTCAGGTGTCTATTATAGCATGCATATACAATCAAGTGAGCACAAATCAGTCTACGATGTCATGTGTAAGGTTCAATTCTGTTATTAATTATGTTAGCGAACATCAATTGCTACATGCAGTAAATGCATTTCATATTATGCCTACTATATTTGTCAATTGGGTTTTATGTTATTTAAACTGATCGGTTGGAGATTTGTGTTTTAAGTGGGTCACGTATATACCCGAGACCACGACCCAGACTCCTGGCGTTGAATCAGGTCCTACCGCTAGGTAGTCATGTAACATATATAACATGTAAGGTAACATGTATAACATGTACACTGTTCTAAAATTCAGATTAATCGGCCGATTAATCCTATTCAGTGACATCCCGCTTAATATTACATTAATCACTTTGATTATGCGCGGGTGATTTATCGGGTCCAAAATGATTAATCCCCGATTAATGCCCAATTAATCCGATTAATCCCCGATTAATCATTTAGGTATTTCATATGTTTTTTATTTGAAAAACTTCACTTTGTATGTTGGATCGCTAAGCAGTTTATGTTGTAATGTTGATGATTTGATAATGATTTTTTATTAAATAGTAGACGAATTGTTATTTATTAAATAATAGATGAATTATGATATTTTATTATTGTATATTTTGCATAAAGTGATACTTATGTTTTATTATTTTTGATTATTTTTTAAATTAACTTATTTAGCAATCTTTCTCCATCATTCTTTAAAGTTCATTATTTTGATTGATAAATTGACTAATTTTTTATTTATCTTATTTTGCAAGTAAGTTCTTTGATTTATATTTATGTTCAAAATTTGAAATCTTAGATTACTAATGTGAAGAGATAAGTTCTTTTACTTTTATTTATTCATATTGTCTTGTTCATCATATCATGGTTTATAACTTCACATCTAGATATTGTCTTGTATAATATTTGGGTATTTTCAATAATTAACTGTATATATTCATATGTAGTTGTTTATAAATATAATTAAATATATTATAATTTTCAAAAATGATTAATCCTCGATTAATCTCTGATTAATCCGATTAATCATTATTCAGTGTTGGACCACACGAATAATGAAACCGATTTTTAGAACAGTGAACATGTATAACAGGAACAAGAATGGAAACGGGTGTCAATCACCCCACAGGAACCCTGCAGTGGAACCATCTTTTCGACTGCGCGACTTATATCCTAAATCTACCTAAAATACAAACTTCTCCTCCATCAATTTTCCCACTCTCGGTGTAAGTTTAATGATCATGTTATTTATATTATTAGGATTTATTAAATTATATGTTACCTTGATCACTGGGATAACTTGGTGATAATCACGGTAACAATATCAACAGTGTAAACCGAATATCAATGTAACAAAATGTGTAAGTAGAACAAGATAAGCATGACGATGTTATTGCTGTATAACAATATTTTCCCAATGATTTTAGTAACACGAACTATAATAATATCAGGTAAGGGTCATGAATAATGTGTCAAGTTTTTCGAGTGATATCATGATGTTTAGGACCAACAATAATATGCAGAATTCATTTAAAGAGGGTAAAACACTCAATACAAAATAACAATAAGTACATGCATAAAATACGCTCACAAGAAATGTTAACAATAAAATATACATTAAGTTAAACAAACAAGATGAACACTCAAAAGTAATTTATTTTGTATTTAATACTTGTGGACGTGAAGAGTAATTAATGGAGTATGAACTATAATCCAACATGAATCATAATTTTAAGAATAACATTTATTAAAGGAGAAAAAGGTTAAAATACTCACATGAAATGACGCGGATCTAGGTTTGAATCTCCATCAGGTCTTACATTGCACGAACTGGTCTTGATCTTTGAATCGCCTCGTGTGTCAGGTCTACTGCGAACATAACTCCGGGCCTGCAGCTAAAGCCGAATCTGGGTTTGGACTGCATAACGAGTCTGGAAAGCGAGTTCGATTCGGATTTACATAACTTAGAGAGTGAGAGGGGGAGAGAGAGATAGAAAGAGATATAGGTAAGAGAATGAAAGAGGGACACAGAGACACTCACATAGAAATAGAGACTAACACACACCCACACACTTACACTTACACTTACAAATGTACACACACGTGTATATACAAATATATACACATACAACACATGTACCCACACATGCACACAATATACACATGCTCGTGGAGAGAGAGAATGAGAATAAGAGAGAGAACGAGAGAGGAAACGCCCACAAGCGTGGGCTGCAGAAGGGTGGTGTGGCACGACAAAGGGAGTGGTGCTGGCTCGATGGCGGAGCAAAGGGCGACGACTCTGAGGCTGTCGGAGGTGGTACGGTGGACATGCTTGTGACTCGGGGACTGGCTTGGTGGAGGCGGCGTACACAGGGAGTGACGCGGTGGTTGTCGACAGGTCCGAGGAGGAATTGGGTGCTGCTCAGGCTTGCGTGGAGATGGAGGGAGGAGAGGAGTGGGTTGTGGCGCTCGCGCATAAGGAGATGGGATGGGTGATGAAGTGGGTAATGGTGAGGGCATGGGCTGCGGGAGTTGTGGCCGTGACAGGGATGAAGTGGGGCGATGGAGCTCGCCAACCGCGTGGGGATGGGCGCACTGGAGGGAGGGGAGGGGAAAAGGTGGTCTTGTGAAGGGAGGTGGAATCATGGGTTGTGGGGTTGTTGGCTGCCAACGGTGGCCAGGTTAGGTGGTGATGGTTGGTGGCGGCACAGATCATGCGCGGAGGAGACGGGGCATGGTGGAGTGTGGCTGTGTTGTGCGTGAGAGGCTGATGGCGATGGGTTCGCGAGGAGGTCGGTGATCTGTTAGAGGTGGAGGGAAAGAGGGGCTTGGCAAGCGATGGTGGTGCAACAGAGGAGGTGGAGGAGAGGGGGATTGTGGCTGGTAGGGTTAGGGTTGTGTGTGTGTGTGTGAGGGGGGAGGTTGAAGATGAAATATAAGCATATATAGGGGAGTGGGTTTATAGGCTGGACTTGGATGGGCCAAATGAAAAATGAAAGAAAAGGAAAATGAAAAGAGAAGTGAATGTGAATGTGAGATGGGCTTTGGGGTTTGCAGGCTTGGGCTTTTGAGTGAATTGAAAAAGAAAAAGAAAAGAATAGAAAAGAGAAGTATGAATGGGCTTGTAGGCTTTGGGTTTGGGTTAGACCTAAAACACATACAACAATAATAATACTACTAACAACAATAATAACAACAAATGCTCATATAAATTAAGAATAAAAGAAGTAATAATAATAATGTATAAAAGATAATACATACGTATACTTATATAAACACAATCAAGAACATATATATATTTTATGTATACTTATGTATTTGTACACATATATAAAATAGACTAATCAATATTAATAATGATACGTAAATCGAAATAAATTAATAAAAATAGAAATACAGTTTTATTGATTAGGGGATGTTACACATGGCCTATATCCTTGGAGCTCTGATATGGTTCAAGGTCCGAGCTCCATGGCCAGAAAGAGGTTTTTCCCTCTTTTTTTTCAATTAATCTACAACGAATGAGGGTTTTTCCTGAAAATAAAAAGGGCAAAATTGTCTTTTTAAAGCTGCAGTTAACGGCATTTTGGTCTTGTTTGTCAAATAAGTTCATGGTATTTTTTTTGAACCGAAAAAAAAATCATGGTAGTTTTTAGGCCTAACCCCAAAAGTTCATGATAGTTTTTTAAAATTACCCTAATGGGAGTCTAGGTAACATCAGTCTTAAGTCTAAACTGCCACTTTTCCTTGATTATTACTACTGCACCATAGTTCCGATACTTCAAAATTTGTTTAAAATTCAGTTTATCCAGATTTCTTTTATTGTGTTCTCTAACACTAGGTTGGTCTATGCAGGTGAAGCCAGAGGTTTTCTCTGCCCCTCAGCCAACTCCACAAGGGTTGCCAATCTCCAACATCCACAATGCCGGTGGCCCTGCACTCCCTCAACATCTACCCATCCACCCTTACTCTCAACCAACTCTCCCTTTAGGCCATTTTGCCAACATGATCGGCTATCCTTTCCTCCCACAGAGCTACACCTTCCTACCATCTGCAGCTTTCCAGCAGGCATATACAAGCAGCTCCCCATTCCATCAATCACCAGCAGCGGCGGCTATGAAGTATAGTCCATTACCACAGTACAAAAGCAGCGTCTCTGGTAGCAGCTTGCCTCAATCTCCGGCTCTCCCCCCTGGCTACGGAGGTTTCACCAGCTCCACTAACAACATCCCCGGGAACTTTTCCCTGGACCCCTCTGCTGCGGCAGCCAGCACAACTATGGGTTTGAGGAAGCTTTGAGCTCCCAGTACAAAGAGGGGTCCCACTACCTCCAACCTCAGCATGTAATTTAATCTCTGTAACTCCACGTCTCTAGTCTATTGAATTCTTCTGCAAAATCATCATCTAACTCTCCGCCTTTTTGTTTCCAGAACGAGAACTCTGCCATGTGGGTCCATGGAGCGGGATCAAGGACTGTTTCAGCACTTCCGGGCAACACATTCTACGGCTTTCAGGGGCAGCAAAATCAGCAGAATGGCGGATTTCGCCAGGCTGCGCAGCAGCCATCGCAGTATGGGCCGATGGGATATCTGAACTTGTACCAGTCACAGGGAGGGCCAGCGCAAGAACAGCATCAGCAGAACCCAAACGAAGGGAATTTGAGCGGTTCTCAAGGTCCTGCCTCGCACCAGATCTGGCAACGCGGCTTCTGATCCTGCTTATGGCTTTTAGATTCTGGCGGCCTGTCCTCATGGCACCTACGGTTCGATCGCATGAGACATGATGGTGATTACAAGCATTTTGATCTGATCAACTGTACATATGAACCATTTGGTTGATGTATTCTAGAATACCCGAGTGTGTTTTAATTAGAGCATGCACCTTGTGTGACTGATTGATGTTTTCTTCCATTAGGTTTCTCTGTAACAATCGATCATCAGCTTAAATTAATCAACCTGTTTCTTGGTTCCTGATTCGATTGAAGCTAGAGAATTGTCACTCTCCAATGATTTGGTTTCTATGTGCAGGCTTTTGTGATTGTTGTTTCTTTGTCCCTCTGATAACACCAAGTACGAGCATGTGGGATTATCTATATGTGGCTTTGTTGTTCCTTGGAGATTTTGCTTGCATTGTTCTTCATGCTAAATATGTCTTGTCATGCTAAATGGTAATAAGGAAATTATGCCCCCTGGGGTTTGTGCCCTGGTTATAAGTCATGGAATGTTTCAAGATTGAGCTACTAGGAGTGTAAACCGAGTGGATGTTACAATATTTGTATCAGCTCCATTTATAAAAGTAGATATTTATCAGACACGTATTCAATGTTGTGAGATATTGCTTCTTATTATCAGTATCTACTTCTATTCGAATACGGTTATACCTAGTGAATTTAGATATTTTGGATATTTGTTTACAGCTGTAGATTTTTTATTTTTATAGAATATTGTTTATGAGCTAGCAACTACTTATAAAAGTGAGCTTGTTGGAGGGAAGAATAATCAGGTTCACTCTACTAGTCAATTCTTAGTTATGGCCTTACTATATATAGTGAGATTATGGCATCTAGGGATTTTAACTGGACCGGGTCGGCAACCCGCACGTGCACGACCCAGATTGGCACGGGCGCCACCCCAGCCCAGGTGGTACTTGGGCCAGACTCAGCCTGGGTCCGGCCCCCCCACGTGCCGAAATGGGGTTCCGGTATTGCGGTCCATGGCCTGGGAGGGCCATGCCAGCCCGGGGCGGCACGTGGCCAGCTCAGGCCCGACACGTGTTTTGGCCGGCCCGTCCCGGCCCGACCGGCCGTCACAATAGCTCTTTTGGTCGTTGGGGCACGGGCTAGGTGGGCCGGCCCGACCTACCTCTCCAATAGCTCAAAGAGCCGTTGGGGCCCCTTTGGACAAGTAGATTGAGCTTTGGGTGGGATTTTTACAAAAAAGAATTGCAAAATAACACTCCTCTCCTCCTCTATAAATGCTCATTCTTTTCCACTCCATTTCATCACAACAAAAATATCTAAAATTCTAAAAAAAATCCTTTACACATTTTTACTTTCTACAAAGTCTCTTAAGCTCTCAGCTACAAGGCTATAAACTGTCAAATTCTCAAGCTCTCTCTCAAGTTCTTTAGTTTTCTTTCTCAACTTCTCAAGCTCTATCAGCTCTACGAGCTCTCATGCTCTACAAGCTCTTTCTCATCACTTTACTAACGTGAGGTTATTATATTCTTGTCAAATTAGAAATTAGTAATTAAAATGGATATACATTTTTTATCAACAAGCCTTAGTTAAGCTTTTAGTTTTAGATATCATGGTAGTTTTAGCTTGAGTAATGAAGAGTGGGAAGCTTTTAATTTGCCTTTAATGAAACTCCACATATTACATTCACACAATTCTCAGATTTTAATCCTTCTTTGAACCTGTCACTGCTACTCATATACTTGTCAGTTCTCCCGAAGTATCAGCTACCTCTACGAATCTTAAACCTGGAGTTTGAAAATATTTTAATAAAATAACTGTTGATGGAGGTAGGAGGGCCAATGCAAGTTGTGTCCAGATACTTCATATGCTTTTTCCAAAAACGCTGGAATTGGCTGACTAAGGAGACATATTAAGAGTAAACACCCCGAACACCAACCACGATAAACTCAAATTAGCAGTTTAGGTAGCACACTAGGTACTTTTACTTATAATCACGCTATAACTAAAACTAAATTAGCTAGATATCTTATTCAGCCAGAACAACCTTTTAATATGACTGAAGATGAGACATTTACATAATATATTAGAATAATTCATAATTCAGATTACGATTCGGTCTGTAGGAATACTATAAGAACAGAAATATTTAGGGTTGTTGAAGAACAAAAACAAATGATAATTGTAATTTTGTCTTTTTGCCAGATAAAATTGCATTTATTTTTGATTGTTGGGAAGTTCTTAACGGCAATCATTAATAGTTATTATCGCACATTATATTGACTCTGATTGGATTTTAAATAGAAGAATTGTCGATTTTAAAAAAATTTCATCCTCATAATGCTTCAAATCTAAATCAGATTATAATGAAAGTTGTCACAGAATATAGAATTGATTCCAAATTTTTTGCCATTTCGTTTAATAATGCGAGCGAAAAAACTGCTGCAATTGAGTTTTTGAAAAATTATTTTAAACCTATTTTGAATGGCAAAATTTTTCATATTCGGTATGTTTGTCACATTATTAACTTGCGTGTACAAGATGATTTAAGAATAATTAACGATTATGTTACAAAGTAAGAGTAACTATTATATTTATTAAAAGTAGCGGCCCAAAACTTTAAAGAAATGTGTTCCTGCTTAGGCCTAACTATTAAAAAATCACCTCAAGATATAAGAACTTGTTGGAAATTAACATATAATAAATTGAGTAAAACTATTCCTTATTGGCAGGCAATAGATATATTCACTTCTGTAGAATTGCCTGATTATTATATTTTCGAGCATGAGTGAAAAATTTGTGAGGTTATTTGTGAATTTTTAAAAAGATTTAAAAAAGTAACAAAATTATTTTCTAGTATTTATTATCCCACATCTAGTTTAGTGTTCATGAGTTAATTGAAATTATCGAGGTATTTTTTACATACAGAAATAATGATTTTCTTCGAGATATTATTGCTCATATGGAAATAAAATTTAATAAGTACTTCAAAGATTTTTTTATATTTTTTATTCTGCTGCTATTATGGATCATTATATTAAATTTCATGGGTGTAAAATTTTAATTGAAATTTTTATGAAAGAATGGAATATGATGATAGTCCTGCCATAATGTGGGAAAAAATAAAACTTCCATAAGTCATTTGTATGATTATTATGAAGCACAATTTGAAAATAAACAATCTACTTTGTTATCTCAAACTTCTTCTTCATTTAGCAATAGAAGTTTGTTATTTTCAGGTTTTTTTTTTTTTATCAGCATCAAAAAAATCAAGAGTCTCCGACGCATTAAATGAGCTCCACTATTATATCCAATATGCCACAACTCCTGAAATTGATTCAGACTCAGAATTTCATAATTTTGAATCTTTTGGCATGGTGAAAATCACATAAATTAACTTATCCTGTGCTTTTCATCATGGCGTGTGATTTACTAATCTCTCTGACATCTACAGTAAAACCGGAGTATGTTTTTAGTATAGGTGATTGAGTGCTGTAGGATACAAGGAACCGTCTGGCGTTAGAATCAATCGAGATGACCATCTCGGGAAGAATTGGCTGGACACGAAAAATAGAAACTAAAATAAAATTATTAATGAATACATTTAACACTCTCCAGAAGATGAATAAAATTTTGTAAGATTTGTAATTTTTTTATTTATGAATGATAAAATATTTGAAGACTTGTAATTATTAGGTGTAAATGATAAATTTTTAAATTATTAATCTATACTTCAATTGTATTTGTATCTAGTTATCCCTTTTATTGGATCATTAATAAAAAGATTACATTTACATTTCACAATTTATAGTAATTTTGTCAAATTTTTATTTTTTGAATTTATTGTAAAGCATCAACTTTTATAGTTTTTAACTTAAGAATTTTTTCGTCCACCCCCTTTATGACAATCAACGCATGACACCCTACAAGGGTAATATCGTAATTCATCATATGGGTGTCACGAAAGTGCGGGAACGGATATTGCCACCCACAAAAGTGATGAGGCCACCCATCAAATATTCACAAGTGTGCCATTATTTTTTTGGACACAACTACCCTCGTGAAAAGTTTAAAATACCTTTCCCTCATCTTCCTTCTCCTTCTTCCTTCTCCTTCTTCTTTCCTGGCGAACGGTGACGAGTCCCCGCAGAAGCTCCCCCTCCCCCTCCTTCCCCGCTGCCCTCCCCTCCCCATGCTCGCGATCCTCCTCCCCTCCCCACCCCTCCCCCCATCCCTGCGTTAGCTCGACCTCCATCTCTTCGCTGCTGGACAAATCATCTCTGTTCGGCCAACTCCGGCCGAACAGAGATCGGGAGGGAGGGGGAGATCGGGGGGGAGGATGGGGGAGGGCTGCGAGGTTGGGGAGCAGGGGAGGTCTGGGGAGATTGAGGAGCACAGCGGAGGTCGGAGGGAAGATGTCGGGGAGGGTTGCGAAGGTCGATGGGGAGGGTGGAGGACGGAGGAAGGCCGACGGAGGTCAGGAGACCATGGTGGACCGCCGGCGGGGGACGTCGGGGGAGAAGGGGAGCAAAATGAGAGGAAAGGAGGAGGAAGAAAGGTATTTAGAGATTTTTGAAACTTTGGTGGTGTCTTAATAGACTAATGGGTGCCTTAATCCGATGGGTACCCTCGTAACTTTTGTGGGTCGCAATATCTGTTCTAGGGATGGCTAATGGGACGAATCATTCGTCCCGATTGGCCAACGAATTCGCTATGAGACTGTCTCGTAACTCTAACGAGACGGGTCAGGGAAGCGGGAAACAAATCTGGTCTCTTGACCCGATTTGTTATCCGGATTCGCTGAGACGGGTTGGACCCATATCGATTTTTTTATTATTTTTTTAAAATTTTGAGGGTCTAAAAATAATAAAAATACACGATAGGGGTCTCTATCTAATTTTCTCCTCTCACAGCTATATAATAATATAGGACTTAATCTATATGTGTGTGGTGTGCGCGCGCGCGCGTCCTTCCCAAAGGATTTGACCTCGAATCCTTCCCACTCAATTTCAACTCTCCGTCATACGAATACAAGATCCACTCCATTGAAGTTGATCTATATTATTTCAAGTATCTATAAATTAAAAATCAAATGTTTTGAATACATTTTGCCATCCATCAAGCGGCACAAAATGGACGGCCGAAAGTAGTGAGTTGGTTAGATCTATGTATTTAGATATACAAATTCTCGATCCGACCATTTGGTTATGATCTACATTTAAAAATTTTACAAACTAATATTTGTTAGGTTTCAAATGTTTTACACCGTTAAACTAACCAACTCATTATTTAGGCCGTCTGTTTCCCCTACTTGATGCATGGGTAAGAAAGTATTCAAAACACTTGATTTTTGGTTTATAAATACTTGAAATAATATAAATCAACTTCAACGGAGTGGATCTTGTATTTGAATGTCGGAGGATTTAATTTGAGTGGGAAGGATCCGGGCTCAAATCCTTTTAGAAGGACACAAGTCCCTCTCTCTCTATATATATAGAGAGACTTGTGTCCATCCAAAAGGGTTTGAATACAAGATCCACTCCGTTGAAGTTGATCTATATTATTTCAATTATCTATAAACTAAAAATTAAGTGTTTTGAATACTTTTGTCTATCCATCAAGTAGGGAAAAAAGGACGGCCTAAAAGTGAGTTGGTTAGTTTAACGGTGTTGAACATTTGAAATCTAACAAAAATTGGTTTGTAGGGGTTTTTAAATGTTCGGATCATAATGAAATGGCGGATCGAGAATTTGTATGTCTAAAGACATAGATCTAACCAACCCACTATTTTCAGCCGTCCATTTTGCGTCACTTGATAGATGGCCAAAAAGTATTAAAAATACTTGATTCTTGATTTATAAATACTTGAAATAATATAGATCAACTTCAGCTGAGTGAATCTTGTATTCGAATGTCGGAGGGTTGAATTTAAGTGGGAAGGATCTTGGCTCAAACTTTTTGGAAGGACACAGGTCTCTCTCTCTATATATATATGTATGTATGTATATATGTATATATATGTGTGTGTATATATGTATATGTATGTATAGATATATGTATATATATATATATATATATATATATGTATGTATATATATGTGTGTGTATGTGTGTGTATATATATGGGTTACTGTACCTTAGCCGACGGCTGAGAGAGTTTCTCAGCCGGCGGTGACGTGGTCGAATATATGCCACATATCGGTGGCACCAAAAAAATCAAAAAAAATCCCGCCTAAAGAATCATCAATCAAATTGACCAAAGTACCCCTTTTTTACTTTTAAACTAGCAAAAACTCATCCACAACAAAATTTTACCTAAAATATTTGTAATTTTATAGAGAATTTTCTGTTGACTATATCTACAGTTATAAACTACTACATCGAAAATATAAAGGAAAAAAATTGGATCAAGATAATGAAAAAAAGCAGCAACAATAAAAAGTAAAAAAAACATGCTGAAACCTAAAAAAACTGTTTAGTATGAATTTTTTATTATTTAATTTCGTGTTATTTTCAATTCATATAGGTTTAATAAAAGAAACTGAAATGAATAGAAAAATGAAATTTAATGTGGGGGCAACAGTATACTGTTTTTTGTATTAAAAATGTACAGTGTAAAAAAATAATGAAATACAATGGTTAATTATTTTACAGATATTTTATAAATCAGATATTCTCGTAACTGCCACAATATTTACAGATTGATTGGATAATATTTCATGCAATTTTTAATGAACTGCGACTATGGTCAATTTTGGTATTAAAAAATTGCTTTATTCTTAATGTATATTATAATTTGGATCCAGGTCACATCACACATACATTAAAAATTATAAAAAATATATATATAACTTTCAATTTTATATCACGACTATGAGACTAGTCGCATTTCTTATTCGCATAAAAATAACAGACGAAACATGCTATTGTTCAGCACTGCGACCACAGTCGCTGTCTTTTTTCGCATGCTTTATGTAACAAAATGTTGATCTTTTTATAAAGTCTGCGATCATAGTCGTAGTCATAGTATAATAAAACTTTCGATCACTGCGATCATGATCGCAGACTTAATAATATAACTTTCAATTTTATATCACGACTGCGACCCTAATCGCATTCCTTATTCGCATAAAAATAACAGACGAAACATGTTATCGTTCAGCACTGCGACCATGGTCGTTGTACTTATTCGCATGCCTTATGTAACAGAATTTTGATCGTTTTATAAAGTAGATTACCCTGCGACTATGAGATCAGTCCGCGTATATCACATCTTATAAAATACTATATTAATTACTCAGAACTAATGAAGTAATTAATATTCTATCTACCGTAATACAGCAACAGTCTCGAAAAAGGAAATGCACTAATATTAATCTCGATAAAGGAAAGATGTGCACCATACGCAATCTAAATATATAGGAAAAATATTATATAAAAAGTTAATTTGTAGTTCACATAATAAACCTCTAGAAAAAAGGAACTTTTGGATTCTCCCGCCATAACTGCTTCAATTCAAGATTTAGTTTCTTTTATCACTTCTTCGAATACTCAACCGTCACCTATAATAATTATTACTATTCATGTTGTTTCACATTATTGACTATTTTATAGTGCTTGTAACTAATATATTATCTCATATCTAAAAACGATATTTATGCTCTTCGTTTTCAATTTGATTTCAAAACCTTCAGAAAATAATTCATTCTTGAATCATGTCTTCCCCATCTTCTTCCTCTGAACTAGGGGTGAGCATCGGTCGGTTCGGTTTGATTTTTGCTAATTTTTCAAAATCAAATCGAACCGATTAGACTTAGTAACCGAACCGAACCGAACCGACTCAGTTCGGTTCGATTTTTCGATTTTTTCGGTTAGGCTCATATATTTTCATCATTTCTTGCATTTTTAATCACCATTATATTATCATCCTTTAATATCCTAATCTCAAATATCCAATACCCAAATTAAAAACAAGAAAATGACCCTAACCTTAGTGTGAATTGAAAATTTCATGTTCTAAAACTTTTACACTGTATTTGGGCTCTTATATCAAATCTCACATAATTATTATAACTTTTAATGACAAGATTGCAAAATAAATAACTATATTAATATAAATATCATTCTCAATTATGATAGTGTACTTAACATAGCTTTCACATGTTCAACATAAAAAGATGATATTGCTAGAACTAATGAGATAAGGTTCCACCTGTTTTTTATGAACTATATGATTCACTAAATTGAATTTGGGTAGGGTAATACATAGGGTGAGAAGTTTGGTTCAGTTCGATCGGGTTCGGGTTTTGTAACCCAAAATCGAAAACCAACCAAATTAGAGCGGTTCGGTTCGGTTCGGGTTCGGTTTCGGTTGTTGGTCAGTTATTTCGGTTATAATCAAACTCTGCTTACCCCTACTCTGAACACTCAGATTTCAACTTCAATCATTCTCCCACCGGTCCTCTTTCTCCAGGGTATTCTAGTGAATCTGGTAGCAGTCTGAACTTCACTCTTTTTGACTATCTCACTACATCAAATAATATTTTATCTGATCCTCTCTTCATGAGGATGATGAAGATTTCATGGGGCTTAGTGAGAAGGAACTTATTTCTTTGCCACTTTACAGAGACATGCTTGATGAAAGCATGTCCTCTGATGCTGGAGGTTCGCTTTTTTTGAGCATATCTTTTACAAGTTCTTCTCGACACGGGTCAGAAGAAGAGCTTGATACAGACGATCCATTCTGAGAGTTTATGATGAACCAAAGCACCCTCAAAAAGAGGAAGAAACTGAAGAGAACAACGAGTCGGTCGACGAGGGAGAAGATGAGGAAATAAGTGATGAACAAGAAGATGATGAGAATGAACACGACGAATCTGCTTATGATGGTGATGAAAACGAGGATTAGGATTTCCTGATCTTCTGATATTCAACGTTATTTTGTCTTCTTTTAAGAGTTTTTAATGTTCTTTTTTGTAAGGTCTCTTTCTGACCATATTATATTATAAATAAAATTTACTTCTATTTGTAAAATGTTCTTTCATATTTTTAAAATACATATAAAGTATGCTGTATAGTTATTATTTCTGCATCTTATCTGTGATAATGATCGCAGTACTCAGATAATAATTACCCCGAACTAATAGAACTACGATTATGGTCGAAGTCCATGATTAACTATATTTATATATGAAACTGCGACCACGGTCGCTGTCTTGTCATAAATAGTTTAATCATTTTACATTCAATAAAGTTAAAAACATCGATCATGGTCGCAGTCTAAAATTAAACTATATAAACAGATGATACTGAGAACATGATCGCAATCCTCTCAAATCAGTATATTTCACTGTATATTACAAATTAGAAAACTGCGACTGCTGTCGTTAAGCACTGCGACCACAGTCGCAGTCCTTGATCACATGCAATATGTAAAAAAATTTCATAGTTTATAGGCGGCTGAGACAACAGTCACAGTGAAGAACAAATATATAAAATAATACGTAAACTACGACTATAGTATCAGTCCTTAGTCATCGTTATTATATTTAACCTAGCAAAAAAAATCATCCACAACATGCCGTCGTTAAGCACTGCGACCATAATCGCAGTCCCTGATTGCATGCAATATGTAAAAAAAAATTTCATAGTTTATAGACGGCTGAGACAACAGTCACAGTGAAGAAAAAATATATAAATTATACGTAAACTGCGACTATATTCACAGTTCTTTAGTCACCATTATTACATTTAACCTAGCAAAAAAATCATCCACGACATGCTGTCGTCAAGCACTGCAATCATAGTCGCAGTCCTTATTCGCATGCAATATGTAAAAAATAATAATAATAATTTATATGTTACATGCGAACAAGTAAACTGCGATTATATTCGCAATCAGTAAAATTCTTATATATCATATCATAAAAATCTACAAATTAAATAATTATAGACTGCGACAAAGGACACTTTTAAAACTATTGAGAAATTATTTTATTGACCACTACGAGCTTAGGCGCATTCCTAAAATATATAATATCTGCGTAAAAAAATTTAATAAAGAAGCATTCAAATTTGTTTTGTGATTTGATGAAGTTGCACTTGAAGTGACATGATTCATATTCAGTTGGTCGCAGTTTGGTCGCAGTTATAAAAGATAATTGTGACAATATTGACTAACGTCAGAAATATAAAAAAACTATACAAATCCACTATCTTTTAACGCAGGGGCATTTAGTAATTTCAACTGTTTCAATAGGCGGGCTGTCCTTTCTAGTGTAACTAATAATGTGCCACGTCACCGCAGGCTGAGAGGGACTCTCAGCTGTCGGCTGATATACATATTTCTCTCTCTGTGTGTGTGTGTGTGTGTGTGTGTGTGGTGTGTGTGTGTGTGTATATATATATATATATATATATATATATATATATATATATATAAGGTTTCCTGACCCGATTCGTTCTGTGGTTCGTCATGGAACGAATCCGACCCGTCTCGTGGACCTGCCCTAGAACACAGCAAATGCGGGACGAACCCGTCTCTGCCCTTTGCAACTCATGCGAGCTGCACATGTCACGAACCGCTCCATCTTGGTGCACTTGGGCTCATCTTGGGCTCATGCCATGTGGTAGAGTGGTCTAGAATAATATTGTAAATACCATGTAAAGAGGGATATTCTTTAGAAGATTCCCCTAGAGGGATATTCCATAGAAGATTCCTAGAGGGATATTTTCTAGAGGGATATTTTATAGAAGATTCCTAGAGGATTCTAAAATAAGATATTTAGGGATGAATATATGTGAGCTTTTAGATATTCTAGAAGCCTCCAATTCTAGAGAATTCTTGTACAAGCCCTTGCCTATAAATAGGGGCCAATGGTGCTCATTTGTGATCATCAAGGAAAGTAAGAGTAAGCAATACAAGCTTTCACTTCTTCTCTAAGTGTTCTCTCTCCTTCTTGAGTGAGTGTGAGGGTTAGGATGACTTAGCTTCGCCTCTAAGGGGAAAGAGCGAGTTAAGTGCCGCGCGGATTTGAGTGGTTCAAAGTCAAAAGAATTCGCCCGTGACAATTAGTATCAGAGCCTAGATTCGGAGTGATAATGTCGAGCCCCGATCTTTGTTTCGAGGTAGTTGGAGTTGTAGATCCGAAAGATGCTCTCAAGCCTCCTAGGAAGAAATCCCAAGATGTCATGGTGACGCTGGAGGCACGGTTAGCTAAGATAGAGCTTACCATGGCGGATAAGTTGGAGGCTTACGACGAGCGCATCGAGATGCTGGAGTCTGTGGGAGACGAGCTTCAGGAGGAGATGCAGTCGGCCTTGAATTCCGCCGTCGACATGTTGCAGCAAGGGAACACTTCTTTGAGGGAGGAGAACGCGGTTCTGCGGAACCACGTGGAGGTACTCTTGAAGGAATTGGCCGAACTCAAGGAGAGGATCGACTAACACAATGTCGCATTGGCAACTCGAGGTATGGTGTCACATTCTTTTATGGCTGAAGATGTGCCAAAGCCTAAACCTTATAAGGGGTCTCAGAATGCTCGGGAGATTGATAACTTCCTTTGGAGCATGGAAGTCTCCTTCAATGCTGCCAGATTTCGAGACGATGCCTCTAAGATTCAAGCTGTACCTCTTTATCTTGAAGACATCACTACGTTGTGGTGGCGTTGGCGATGTGAAGATATGAAGAAGGGCACATGCTCCATCAACACATGGGAAGAGTTCAAGGTGGATATTTAAGTGGCAGTTCTATCCAGAGATTGCCGAGGACGAGGCCCGAGGTAAACTTCGACGCCTTACTCAAAAAGGTTCCATTCGTGATTATGTCAAAGAATTTTCAGAATTGCTACTGGAGATTCCCGACATGGGCGAGAAGGACTCTCTATTCTCGTTCATGGATGGCCTCGCTGGGTGGGTCAAGATGGAACTATAAAGACTAGGGGTCCAGACCCTTGCCCAAGCCATGCAAGTGGCCGAGTCTCTTATCGAGTTCAAGAAGATAGGAGATACATCCAAACCAAAAGACAAAAGGGGTAAGCCTGCTAAATGTAGGGGAGAAAAGGAGAAACCATCTAAGAAGTTCCCACCTAAGCCGACATTTAAGAAGGGAAGGTTCCGCGGCAATATCAATGAAGGAGGTGATCGTCCGAAGAAGTTAGTGTGCTACTTTTGCGGAGATCCCCATAAAGTCATGGACTGTCCCAAGAGGGCTAATCTCGCTGTCTTGTCCAAAGAGAAGAAGAGAAGCAACCGGAGGAGACTAGGCTCCACTCACTTCGTCTCCTCAATGCGATTAAGGCAAAGGTGGATGAAAGGCCTCGAGGGGCAATGTTCGTTGAGACAACCATTTTGGTAAGACCTTCAAGGCCCTTTTAAATACTGGTGCTTCTCATCTTCTTATTTCAAGTGATGTGACTAGCAAGCTGAGCCTTAAGATCTCGAAGGGAGGAGGCACCATTAAGCCTGTCAACTCTAGCCCCACTCCTATCGATGGCGTAGCTCACAAGGTGGATGTGAGCATAGGGGAGTGGTATGGCCAGGAGAACCTGACAGTCGTCACTATGGACGACTTCGATGTGGTGCTTGGCGTAAAGTTCCTGGACAAGGTAAAGGCTGTATTGGTTTCCTACACCAACACTATTTGCATCCTTCAGGGGAAGGCATGCACAGTTCAGAACAAGCGGGAGAACGTATCATCCAAAATGCTCTCAGCATTAAAGATATCCAAGGAAGTTCGACGTCATGAGCCGACCTTTCTTGCTACTATTAAGGTGGAGGAAGGCTCAAAGGAAGAAGAGGACGTGCCCAAGGAGATCCGAGGCATCTTGGAAGCCTACCAGGCCATCATGCCCACCAAGCTTCCCCCTAGGAGAGAGGTGGACCACAAAATTGAGCTCGAGTCAGGAACTCGACCTCGGGCCATGGGTCCTTATTGCATGGCGCCACCAGAATTAGAAGAACTTCAGAAGCAGCTGAAGGAGTTGTTGGATGCCGGATATATTCGTCCGTCAAAGGCTCCCTATGGTGCACCAGTGCTCTTCCAGAAGCATGATGGTTCTTGCGGCTTTCCATCGACTACCGAGCATTAAATAAGATCACTGTGAAAAACAAGTACGCTATTCCTCTAATAGCGGACTTGTTCGACAGGTTGGGTCAAGCAAGATACTTTACCAAGCTTGACTTACGCTCGGGGTATTATCAAGTGCAGATTGCGGAAGGAGATGAATCGAAGACCGCGTGCGTGACCAGGTACGGATCGTACGAGTTCCTAATTATGCCATTTGGTCTTACCAATGCACCAGCCTGCACTCTGATGAATAAGGTGTTGGAGCCCTTCTAGGACCATTTTGTGGTGGTCTACCTGGACGATATTTTGGTGTATAGTCAAACCATGGACGAGCATTGTTGAGCACTTGAGGCAAGTGTTCCAGACCCTCAGAAACAACAAGCTTTATGTGAAAAGGGAGAAGTGCTCGTTCGCACAAGAGGAAATGATGTTCCTTGGTCACACCATTGGAAGAGGCAAGATTTGGATTGATCAAGCCAAGATCCAGGCTATATTGGAGTGGGAACCTCCCACCAAGGTGACGGAGCTGCGATCTTTTCTTGGTTTGGTGAACTACTATCGCAGGTTCATCAAAAGCTATTCGGCGATAGTGCTCCACTCACGGACTTGCTGAAGAAGAATCGGGCTTGGGATTGGAGTTCGAAGTGCCAGGGGGCGTTTGAGGCTCTGAAGAGAGCTGTGACCGAGGAGCCAGTTCTCGCACTACCCAACTTTAGCAAACCATATGATGTGCACACCGATGCGAGTGACTTCGCGATTGGAGGGGTGTTAATGCAAGAAGGACACCCTGTAGCCTATGATAGTCGGAAGCTCAATGATACCGAGAGCGGTATACTGTACAAGAGAAGGAGATGACAGTTGTAGTTCACCATCTTCGAGTATGGAGACACTATCTACTTGGCTCGAGGTTCGTGGTGAAGACGGACAATGTGGCCACCAGCTACTTCCAGACGCAAAAGAAGTTGTCTCCCAAGCAGGCGCGATGGGAAGACTTCCTAGCTCAGTTCGACTATGTGCTCGAGTACAAGTCAGGAAGAATCAACTTAGTAGCAGATGCACTAAGTCGAAAGGCTGAGTTTGCCGCTATGCTGAGTCATCCTCAGAGCTCCTTACTCGACCGCATCAAAGAAGGCTTGGCTCATGACCCTACGGCCAAGAACATGATGGAGTATGCTAAGGAGGGCTGGACTCGGAGGTTCTGACTAGAAGGAGATCTGCTTTATACGAAGGGGAGGCGGTTGTACGTGACGCTGTTCGGGAACCTCAGGAGGAAGCTTCTCAAGGAGTGCCATGACTCGCAGTGGGCGGGACATCCAGGTGTGCACCGTACTCTAGCCCTTGCATAAGAAAATTATTATGGTCTCGCATGAGGGATGATGTTGAGACCTATGTCAAGACTTGTCTTGTGTGCCAACAAGATGAGACGGAGCAAAGGGTACCAGCCGGATTACTGGAACCACTACCGATTCCAGAGCGACCTTAGGAAAGCATCTCAATGGATTTCATCATGGGCTTACTCAAGTCCGAGGGCTGCTACATTATTATGGTGGTGGTCGACCGGTTCTTAAAGTATAACATCTTCATTCCAGCCCCAGCCATGTGTCCAGCTGAGGTAGCAGCCCCACTATTCCTGAAGCATGTGGTGAAGTATTGGGGTTTACCTAAGACGATCGTGAGTGATCGAGATGGCCGCTTCACAGGCAGGTTCTGGACGGAGCTCTTCAAAGTCATGGGGTCAGACTTGAACTTCTCCACTAGCTTCCACCCTCAGACGGATGGCCAGACAGAGCGGGTGAATGGCTTGTTGGAAGTCTATCTGAGGCACTTTGTGAGTGCCAACCAGCAGGATTGGGCGAAACTTCTGGACATAGCCCAATTCTCCTGCAACTTACAGAGGAGTGAGTCTACTGGAAAGAGTCCGTTCGAGATCGTCACTGGACAGCAGCCGCTCACTCCTAACTCCATTGCTACAGGCTATAAGGGAAATAGCCCGGCTGCCTATAAATTTACCAAGGGGGTGGCAAGAGCAGAACGAGTTGGCGCGTTCGTGTCTAAACAAGGCGGCCAAGAGGATGAAGAAATGGGCTGATAAGAAGAGGAGGCATATGGAGTATCAGGTTAGTGACCTAGTCTTTGTCAAGCTTTCAACTTTGGATCGGCACAGGGGACTACAACATAAGCTTGATAAGGAAGTACGAAGGTCCATTTCCTATTGAGAAAAGAGTAGGGAATGTAGCCTACATGGTACAACTTTCCCTAACGGTAAAGTATCATCCGGTCTTTATGTGAGCATGTTAAAGCCTTACCATAAGGACGAAGAAGATTCGGATCGTGGGAAATCCAGTCGAGCACCAGCATGAATTCGCATGGAGTTCGACAAGGAGCAGAGGAGATCATAGCGGACAAGACGGTTCGTGAAGCGAACAACCACCCGAGATTGGAATATGTTATGAAGTGGAAGGGGTTGCTAGAGAGCGAGAGCAGTTGGGAACCGACAAGAGCGCTTTGACAGTTCGAGGACTTGATCGAGAAGTTCCATCGGGAGAAAACTCAGCGATCAGGGCATCGCTTGGATAGGTGGGGGAGAATGTCACGAACCGCTCCATCTTGGTGCACTTGGGCTCATCTTAGGCTCATCTCATGTGGTAGAGTGGTCTAGAATAATATTGTAAATACCATGTATAGAGGGATATTCTCTAGAAGATTCCCCTAGAGAGATATTCCATAGAAGATTCTTAGAGAGATATTTCTTAGAGGGATATTCCATAGAAGATTGCTAAAGGATTCTAGAATAAGATATTTAAGTATGAATATATGGGAGCTTCTAGATATTCTAGAAGCCTCCAATTCTAGAGAATTCTTATACAAGCCTTTGCCTATAAGGGCCAATGGTGCTCATTTGTGATCATCAAAGAAAACAAGAGCAAACAATACAAGCTTCCACTTCTTCTCTAAGTGTTCTCTCTCCTTCTTGAGTGAGTGTGAGAGTTAGGCTGATTTAACTTCACAGAAAGAGCGAGTTAAGTACCGCGCGGGTTTGAGTGATTCGAAATTAAAAGAATCCGTGCGTGACACACAGGGCGAGTCAGGGCGGTTCGGCCCACCCAATAGCCACCCCTAATTTCCGTTCAGTGCAAAATTCGGTTGTCTTTGTCTGTTTCCTCCCTTAAATTAATAGCAGCCCATCTGTGCTCTCCAGCCCCAAACATCGATAGCCCCTCTTCGCCGCGCCCCCCCGCCCCCACCTCTGTGTGTGTGACTCCGACGGACCCAAGCTCGCGATCAATAAATTTTGTGGTATTTTTCACTTCTTTTTTTCGAGTTATAAGATGTAAAAAATTAATTTTTTTTCGATTTTTTATCCCCCTTTCTTTTTCCCTTAAATAGAACTTATCCGCCATATTTATTAGGGATTTAGGGTTTCTAACTGAGACAGTTTTAGGGCTTCTCTTTTAATGGTTATTTTGGAATTTTGTTCAGTTTTCGATTGGGATTTAAAGCTGCAGTAAGTATGGCGGACGAGGCACCGAATGATATTCCAGAGGTAAAAAATTTCTACTTATCTTTTGATGGGATTTTCTTATACCTCGAAATAAAATAATTTGATAATACACAGACTCGGATTTCTTAAATGGCCTTGAAAAGAAATAATTGGGCCTTTTAATGAGTTTTTTGAGCGAACTAGGTTTTAGGTTAGGCTTTAATTTGTCTATGGGTGTCACAGCTTTTGCCTTTTTGTATCGCTTATCATTGGGCATTATATTGTAGGTTGTCCCCTTCGATCCTACCAAGAAGAAGAAAAAGAAGAAGGTGGTAGTTCAAGATCCTGCTGAAGAGGTGGAAAAGCTGGCTGAGAAAACTGAAGATCTGACAGGTTTGCTTGCAACACAATTCCATGATGTAAAACTTACTTGATTATGTGCGATTTTTGGTGATATTGGGATTTGAAAGTTGTCATGTGTGTCCAATGCAGTTGCTGATATCGGGGAGCCGGGTTTTGTTGGCATGAAGAAAAAGAAAAAGAAACATGTTAGTTTTCTGCATACTGAACTCATCAGATTTTAGTATTTTATACACTCTTTTGCGGTACCTTTGGCGGGGCTAATGGTTATTCTATGGTGTCTTTTAGGTGGAAACTGACTTCCTTGAAGATGAGAATGGTGATGCCGGTGAGGATGGCAGTGGTAGGCATTCAATATTATTGCACAATTTTCCAAACCAAAAAGATGGTTTGCATCTTTTTTTCAATCTATAGACCAGTGACAGGAAACACCTTGGTTTTTTGTAGTACTAACCGCTAACCAACTTTTATTTACTATGTTATACAGTGGAGCAATTTGGAGAGGATGAACAAGGGGAAGGAATTGTTTTAGGAGGTAGTCGGTATCCTTGGGAGGGCACTGACCGAGATTATCATTATGAAGAGGTGCATTCTCTTTTCTCTTGTTCAAGAAAATAAATTTGTTTTCTTGGGTTGTTGTTTTGTTTGAATGCGGAAATATGAGGTAACCACAAAGAGTTGACTTGTTTGCTTGTAATCACCTTCTGATTATTAAGTACATTAAGTACATGTACTTTGTTTAGAGTTTCTTTGCTTTTCCTGCACACACATTTACTACAATAGCATCTCTCATCTGCTAGTAGAGATTTATCTTGAATGGTTGGTTATACAAGTACAATTCACGGCATTTTATTATTCCATTTAATAACTGCTAGTGAAGATATATATTTTGAGTCGTTGGATCTACATGCCACACCCCCCCCCCCCCCCCCCCCCCGGCCCGTTTGAACAATGTGACTGTTGAAATTTTGTATATTAGTTCGAGCATTTGGTTATAGGTATAATAATGTAGCATTTGAGGAACTTGAGAGGAGAGTTGACAAGACATGTAACATGTGACAAGGAGGTCACAAGTTCTAAGGACGTCACCAACATTATTAGAGGAACTATATCCTCTATATTGGGAGAGGGGAGGAGGGACTTACCCAACGTTTTGTTTTAATAATACCATAGTATCTGGTTATTATATAATTATAATAATGTATATCTGGTAGTTGCAATGTATGCCTGGTCCTACCAACTTAAACAATAAAGCATGCTTATTGGTTGTTTATCTCAATATGGCTTTGTGCATGTCCGTGCGTGGTCTTTTGTTTGTGAAACTATTTACTGTTATTTCTAGCATCTGGGCACTTGCACGCGCACACCCACCACATATATTATTGCTACTTTGTAATGTATGTCTAGTCCTATGAAACCTTGTACTTAAATAGTAAAAAATTGCTTGTACGATGCTTATTATCTTAATAGAACCTACCTTTCTGATAATACAACCTACCATTCTGATTTTATAGGTGTCTAAATCTTTTCTTATCCAAATGGGGGTAGACTGTAACACACTGGCATACTGTTAAGTCTCCCTTAAATTTGCAAAACTTCAGTATTTAATGTTAATATGATGTGTGACACCTGAGCTGTTGATTTGGTACAGTATTCTTGCTAAAGAACAATGGACGAGGGAGGGCAAGCCCTAAAACCTAATAGGTCAGTTGGCATTGATGGCACATGGGCGTTGGCATTGAATAATCATTGTAAGTCCTTGCAACCCTCAAGAATTCTCCTGGGCTAGGAAAGAATCTGGAAGAAGGTAAGATGATAGGATTTATATTAGGCAAATATTCATTACTGGGTTAAGAATCTAATACTTATGTGAATTTCAGGAATGATTGGTCTTGACTAGAATCCATGGTAGATATTCTTTAGGGCCATTACTAAATTTGACAAAGGTTTTTGACCCATGTTGTGGAAAGCGAAAGTAGGAGTAAAGCGGTTGGCAAGGCTTAGGCTTTAGCAGCAAAATACACCAAGAATTTTTTGAAAAATAAAAAATAGAAAAAAATAGAAAAATTAGATAAAACATTAAAAATTAAGAAAGTTCATAAACTAATTTAAAAAATAACAAAGTAACAAAAAAAAATAATAATAACAATGAAAATCAACGCAAGAAGATAATACAGACAAAGTTAAAATGTTCTAAATCTAAAAAGGTGGGGCTAAAACGTCTCAAAGTGGACAAACGAAAGTGGGAACTTAAGCGGGGCTTTAGCGGGCTTTTTACAACAATGTTTTTGACCCATGCCTAATGCGAATTAAAAGAAATCATTAAGGAAATTAGAGCTGTTGAATAACAGTTACTAATGGATTTGCAATAGCGCAGTGATATTCGTATTCTAGTAACGTAGGTAGAGGTCCAGATTCTTTTCTTAATTATGTTTGAATGAATAAATTAATTATCTGTCATTACTTTTTCCATCAATGCGAGTTCAGCTCAAGATCCCACTTTAGCATTGGGGAAGGTTCCATTTTTAGACTGACCAGAATATATGACTAATATTTGAGCTTAGAATTAAGAACACTTCGTTTGTAACTAGTTTAGTTGGCTAGGCCCTTGAGAAATATTATCATTCTTTGTTTTTATGTGTGAAGTGTGGTAGAATAGCATGTTTTAGTTTGTCAATGTATCATTCCTGTTCTTTACAATTTCTTTTTCTTTATGTACATATCTGTAATCAATCTTTTGGAATCATAAGGACATCATAAGTTACAGAATGAATAGGATGTTGATTTCTGGGTTAACTTTGCAATCCTATTGCTCATATTACCAGAGGGGAGGTCCAAGGTCCAAGAGCGAAAGATATAATGCTAGTTAATTGGTAATGAGTATCCAATGAATATCTTGACTTTGTAGGAAAAGAAGTTCTTCTATGGCTGGCTGTCCTTGGGGGAATTGATTTTTGGATGATGGAAGAATTCTGTAGCACCCAAGGTTTTGTTTAACTTGATGTTTATTGGGTCAACTACAATGATAAATTGGAAGAATTGACCAGAGGTAGATGGTCTTTTAATTATTTTCAAGCTGTAGACGATGTGTGGTCGATGACCTCTTCGTGCCACACATTTGTGGAATATCTGCTGAGGTGAAGCAATTAGTTTTCTTGTGTGCGTATATGCATTTGTAGTTGATCCGTGATGCCAACCTCTAGGGTATTAAAGTCATTGATATGAGTGCTCTAAATATTCATAGTAGTGGAAGTGCACTGTGCCATCTTTTTCTTATTCATGTTCAGACCTTGATTCTGCTGCCTTCAACATCTTGTATCAACAGTTTGGATGTTGCCTGAAAGAAGAAAGTCTAAGTCTGCAAAGAGTTGGCTGTTTTGGCATGGTTTAGCTCATTGTCAAAATGGAACTGGTGTCAAGATCAGAAGGTAAGGTATCCTATACACAAATGTGTACTCAGTGGGGATTGAGGGTTAAATTACAGACTTACTTTTATTAATAATATTATTAAAGTATACTCTCAATCAGGAAGGTTTCTTAGAGGGATTCCAAGGTCAATGTATCCACAATGTCTCGTTTCTAACTTGTGGTATGGTGTGGGTGGACTGCCTGGTGAACCATAATGCCATGAAATCTATAAAAGCACCTTACACCTTGCATGGAATGTTGAATGTCCTGCTACCTAAGGATCCAAAACCGGATTAATTGTGAATTAAGGGTTCACAGAAATAACTCCATATTGATGAAATAGGACGTCTTATGTAATTATGGTTGTTTGATATCTTTCTCAATTGAATAATGTTTGACTGGTAAACCAAGGGCAATTGTTTGGTTTTCTTAGCAACTGGTTTTAGCTAATTGAAAACATTACTGTCTTCTGCTCCTATTTCTTTGGTAAAATACTTGGGTGTACTTCTTTGATCTGCATGTCGATCTTACTTTTCAATCAGAGCATTGTGACCCGTGTACACTTCTGGTTCTCATCTTGAAAAAGAGGCAGCCTGTTTATTGTCAGTTTCACTAACCATATGTTTTGAAAATTCTTCCATACCTGTAATGGTTACCAACTTTTAATCGTTATTATTATTTTTCTTATATCAAGAAACCACTGTATATTTTATATTTCTAAATCTTTCTAAATACTTGGAGTTTCCATCAATAATATGTGAAGCATATTAGCTCAAGGAAACACAATCTGTATCATTTAAATGGCTATATCATTTGCAAACTCTTCTGTGGTTATTCTGTTTTCTTATGTGCTAATTGGCCAGTTCTTTGTCTGCATTTATGTGGCACAATGCGACAGCAGCTTTTTATTGTTTCTGTTTTCTGCTTTGTTGTTTCTGTAAAAACCATGATTATAACAGTGATGTTTATGTTTTGATCAAGCAGCTTCTGGGTCGGGTGTTCAATATATTGCGTGAGAACAATCCAGACCTTGCTGGAGATAGACGAAGAACAATAATGAGGCCCCCTCAAGTTCTTAGAGAAGGAACTAAGAAGACTGTCTTTGCGAACTTTATGGATCTATGCAAGACGTATGTATTCTTTTCCTTCCATATCGTTTGTATTTCCCATGCTACTGATAACTCATTTTTCATGACGCTTGCTTCGTCTCAATAAACTGATGGTGTTCATGCCAATGTTCAAAATAACGATAACGTAACGATAACGTTTTTCTTTTGTTATGTTAAGATAGCTTATAACGTAACGCATAACGTAGGTTACGTGATTTAATATTTATTTAATAAAAATAAATATATATAGTATATTTAAGAATTTTAATAAATAAAAAATAATTTTAAAAAATCTAAAAAAATCAAAACAAATATATAACATATTTATCAAGTCTCACAACAAATTTTAGGAGGATCACCGGCTATATGATCCGCAAATTCGTGTGCGGGATCCAAACTTTTAGCCATGTTATTCAATCAATCTACACAAATAAGAATGAATTATAACAATTAACTAACAAACATGATAATTGAAATTGAATTATAGCAATTAACAACTAATAAGCATGCAATTTAGCAAAAAAAAGATATAACAAGCATGCTGCATTGAATTTTAAAGCATGATATGATGATAATTAACTTGTATTATAGCAAATTAGCAATTAACAACTCTCTCTTTCTCTCTCCCCTTAAAATCCCTCTGTGAGCTGCGATCTCTCTCCCCTGCGATCTCAGTCTCTCCCCTGCCAGCGATCTCTCTCTCTCCCCTGCGAGCTGTCCCCCTCCCCATCTCTCCCTGTCTCTCTCTCTGCTCTCTGGTTCTCTCTCCCCCAGCTCTCTCCCTCCCGATCTCTCTCTCTCTGCACTCTCTCCCTCCCGCTCTCTCTCTCTCTGTGCCCTCTCCCCTCTGATCTCTCTCTGCTCACGCAGAGAGAGATCAGAGGGGGAGAGGGCACAGAGAGAGAGAGAGAGCGGGAGGGAGAGAGTGCAGAGAGAGAGAGAGAGATCGGGAGGGAGAGAGCTGGGGGAGAGAGAACCAGAGAGCAGAGAGAGAGACAGGGAGAGATGGGGAGGGGGGAGAGCTAAGAGAGAGAGAGAGATGATCGGGAGGGGGGAAAGCTGAGAGAGAGAGAGATCGGGACTGAGAGATCAGGTGAGAGAGCTGAGAGAGAGAGAGATCGGAGGGCTAGAGAGAGATCGAGGATGATGACTCACCGCCGGCGGTCACGAGGCAGGTACGTCTTCTTCTTTCTTCTTCTTTCTTCAAGGCGCAAGTACCTCCGGCAGCAGTTAATCGGCGACGGCGACAGGGAATCGACGGCGGCAGGGATCGGCGACGGCGGCAGGGATCGGCGACGACGACGGCGGCAGGGATCGGCGACGACGACGGCGAGAGCTTCTTCCCTCTTCTCCTTTTTTTTTTTTGGGTTCGGTTCGATCGTGCCCTAATCAGACGAGCTCGCGCGCGCCCCTTTATATTTTTTGTTCGCACAGTAACGTACGTTACTGTGCGTTACGTTATTAACGTAACGTAACGTACGTTACTGTGTAAAAAACCCAGGTTATGTGATTTACGTTTTTTGCTCCTGTTTCGTAACGGATCCAGCGCGTTAGTTACCGTAACGCGTTATAACGCGTTACATAACGCGTTTTTTTGAACACTGGTTCATGCTTCATTTTTGAAGAGTATCATTCTTCATTTTTCCATAATATGACGCCCCTTGTACTATTGTCATGCTTTCCAAATGTGTGGACATCATCTTGTTCTGTTTTGTCATGACCAATTTGGCAAGGAACTTTAGTAGCTAAAAATGCTGTCTTAAAATGATCGGACTTGACCGTGTCTTGACATGGAGTAAGTTTTCTTTGAGCTGGCAAATATTATTATCATCGTTGATGAATAATGTGTTTGTTGGGGTAATTTGTGCATTGAGAATGAAAAAGGTAGAATTGTAATTGCACTCTATGCTAGGGAAGTGAAACATTCATCATCTAAAAAGTGAATATATCTTTTTAGTTGCGCGTGCAACTGCACGCGCCAAAAATCTAGTTCTTGAAATATTACTGACAATTGCACTGCCTATGTGGTATGCCAATAAGAGAAACAAACAATCAGATGAAAATAAATGGAACCTATTCCTTTCAGATTTGCTTTCCAGGCAGGCAATTTCCTTTTATCTAATAGAAGGATTTGTGGAGAGGAGTTGAAGTTTTTCCTTGAGAAAGCAATGAATAACATGCTAATTGATAAGGGGAAAGTAACATAAATTTCTAGCGGTCTTTCATTGAATCCTTCATCTGAAACTTTTGTTATGATTTAAAATTTAAAATTAAACTCCCAATAACCATCGAGTTCATAACATTCTATTATGATTCTAAGACACTCCTGGAAACCTCATCCACATGCTTGATACTATGAAAACACATGCTAGGGGGTGTATGTCTCTACTCTTGTTTCAGTTTCGTAGACCAGCAAATTGACACACTTTCTTCATACTTTTTACTACATGATGCATTGGAATACATGGCCATGGATGGAACTTTGGTGGCCAGTGGTATAACCCTGACCCCCAACCAGACTTCTGAAATCCCAAATCCCAACCGGGCTTCGTTTGGTACGTCATTATCATTGTTTTTAATATCGGCCGATGTAACGGTATATCGACCGAGGTACCGGTATTTTATCTAAAATGATACGATAAGTGCAAAAATTTAACGGACATCGTTTTGGACCGATATGGGCTGATATATCGCCATGTGGCCAATATAATCCGAGATGAAATATCCGATATATCAGCCGATATAGTTACTTATTTGGATAATTATTTTTTTTGCTTGAGAAATCGTTTAATTTTATTTTATGTTCATTGTGGTATTTCAATAATGTTTTTATATGATGTTTGGATAATAACTTATTAATAATGTCTTATATGCATTGACTATTGATATATCAATCAGTATCTAGTATCATATCGTAATATATCACCCGGTATCTAGTATATAATTTTGTTGACCGGTATATCGCCAATATCCTATATTTAAAACACTGACTATACAGAGCCAATGGACAAACTTTGATGCAAACAGACAGGACTCAAGAAGACAAACCCACCCCAATTTACCAAAGGTTGTGCGCTTAGGAATAATGAGTCATACCACAATTCTACTGTTTAATAACATAAGGGGCATGCAATTAATAGAAGTATCAACAACAATGCATCTGCATAACATAAAACATCATAGCCGAGATACGACATTAGGTTGAAATTGCCACTTTTACACAAAGGAATAATGACACTTGGAAAGTAAAAAAAAAATCACAATTTGTGCAGTATAGTGCATTAGTAAATTAGGATGGAAAATTGGGTCGGTTTGCGTTAGAAACCCCCAACAAAAAGTCAGCACCAACCCAGCTTGAAAAGACAAGTATGCAAGCATGCACATAGGATTTTGTCTTATGATTAACCCTTGCATTCTATCAATTTACAAGTTTTTCCCAGTAACAAAAAAACATCAAAATAATATAATTGTACCAACTATACCGTATGAGCAGATATGAACCAGAAAATTTACTTGGTAACCGGAGGTTGTATGGGTGATTGAATGGCTAATCTGTGCAAGTTGATTGCCTTTGCACTCGACATTGTTGGATTGTGATGACACTATTAACCATACACTATTGTCCCAGTTAGAATTATTCCCTAGGAAAAGATAATATTCGTTTGTATTTCCTTCACCCTTTTGAGTGGACTTTTTACTATATGGCTATTGTGTTTTGCTTCATAGCTGACCCTATCTTATTGGATTCTCTTGTGTGGACAATGACTTTCTGATCCTGCTGCTTTAATTATGTTTAACGCTAATAACTTATACAACTTAAAATCTTCTGATCGTACATAGTTGTTTATAGAAAACTGTTCTTTTGCCATGGCTAATTTTCTGTGCAGTTAACACTTTATGGCCAACCCCATCATATTGAAGGCTCGGTTGTTGACAATGATGATTTCTCGTTTCATATTCCTTAGCTATGCTTAGCACTAATTATTCATCACAAACTTACAACCAACAGTTTTTGGGTATTACAAAGTTAAGAACTTTGGCTGTAGACAAATTTCCCTGGCTCTGCTGAAGATTATCATGAATAAAAAAATTGTCTTTTGCTGAATGCCTCTGGTGGAACGTAGAGACATCCATGTTAGTTACAGCCTATTCAGATTCCTAGTGTGAAGCTAGTTACCCCTTGTGCTCAAGGTTTTTCTGGGGACAACATATGCAGATACCCAGCATGAAAATGCTTGCTTTCAAACTGTTGTACCGCATGCGAAAACTTTTCATTATGCATCAAAGCTGAAGAAATCTTATGTTACAAATTTATCCTTCTCCCCAATTCTAGGACTTGTTCTATGCTAAATTATGGGCGTATACAAAAGGTGAAAGCTCAAGAGAAAAGAACTTCCCATTTTAACCATCCACATTGGATGACAGCTGTCTGGTCCTGATTTTACCTCAATTGTATTTTGTAATCATTCATTGACTGAGATCTTACCGTTAAATTTATTTTTTCCCTTTCAATTCTCAGGATGCATAGGCAGCCAGAACATGTCATGACCTTCTTGCTGGCTGAGTTGGGTACAAGTGGATCTCTTGATGGGCAGCAGAGGTTGGTTGTAAAAGGAAGATTTGCTCCTAAAAATTTTGAGAGTATCCTTAGAAAATACATCAGTAAGTTCATTACCTTCTTCTCTCACCCACCCATCAATTGTT
Organism: Agave tequilana; assembly: GCA_038442645.1. Taxonomy (NCBI): domain Eukaryota; kingdom Viridiplantae; phylum Streptophyta; class Magnoliopsida; order Asparagales; family Asparagaceae; genus Agave; species Agave tequilana. The sequence continues at coordinate 53,068 of JAVJIF010020272.1, read as the reverse complement.
TTGTGTATGGCATTGTACAGTTATGATGCATTTGGTTGTTACATATTTCCTTTTCTGAATGTCTCTTCTTTATTAACATAGTTATGCATCAGTTCATTTGAGGAATAAAAATTCCAATGGGCCGGTCATATACAAGTCACTGAGAGCTTACACAATATTCATGTAGCCTTATACCTGCTTTAAAGAAATCTAGTTTCGCTGAGAACTGTGAACAAACTTTAGCTGAAGCAAGCAGTGATTTTCTTTTTCTTTTGACTAATTGGCTTATATTCTCTAATGGCGGAAATTCTGTAATTGAGTTTAAGATCAGAGAAGTCTATGAAAAAAAACACAACCTTGCTAAAAAATGAGTATCAAACTTGAGGATGTAACATGTTATATGAATCTCAATGGGTGGATGATACAGGATATGACAAAAATCAAACGGTTGCTATAAGAGTTGCAAATTCTGTAAACTTTCATTTTCATCTTATCTATCATGGCCTTATGATGCATAATTGTATCCGTAGCTTCACAGTAACATTCTCATTTTCTTTGCATATTCATCTGTTTTTTTACAAGTCTTTATTGCTAAACATTCTGAATCATACACATCCCTGTTTCCATTTTCGCCAATTACTTTGCTCCCTTGACAACCTTTTGATTCAATATATTCTGTAAACTTACCTTCCATCCTCTTTAATGTATTGGATGTCTTATCTTCCTTTTAGTTGCAACAGAAGTTGTCATAATGATTATCTAAGACATAACAATGCTGGTCTTTGCTTCTCTTTTCTAAAATATCAATGCTTTAATTATTCAAAATGGCATCTTTTCAACAGTAAACATCATACTGCTTTCATATTTAATGTTTATAGGAAAATCTCTTAGCTTAAAATAGGAAGGGCATGAGCTTTTGTGAGTCTGTGACTCCTAAGCCACGACTTTTTTAGAAAAAGAAATTATGTCTTTTTTCCAGAGAAAGTCTAGGTTTTTTTTTTAGCTCTTGATTTCGTGATTTGAATTCTTTTTAGCTCTTGTTTTCATGATTTTATTCTTTTTGTTTAACTGATGATTGGTCTTCAAGAAAGCTTCATCAGAATTGTGCTTCTCTCGTTGAATCTTGATAAGTTCTTCTGGAAATGATCAAAATCCCTTTGTACCGATATATAAATTGAAAGATGCTTTGTGCATATCTGAGATATTTTTTTCTCTTTATGTTCCCTTTCTTAACAAGTTAATTGGTTGACACTGTAGCAAAGATTTATTTTTTATGATTTTATATATTCTTATACAGTACATAGCCTAGTTATGTATGGTTCGTGCCTTGTAAATTTATCGATAAATTCTGCATTCTGCAATAACTATAGCGAAGGCAATGTGCTATTACTAATTTACTGATTGGTCCCAAAGAACCTAGAATACTGCTTATGATGAGTATTGTTGATTTACATTTTCTGAGCAAAATGATCAACAGAAGAGTACTTCCCCTGTGCAACCAACCAACAATCACACCCAGCCACCCACCTGCACAAAAGATTTAGAGGCAAATGCAATTGCATATTGCCTCTCTCTAAAGTTGTTCATAGTGTAAAGACAAGGTTTGGAGGTTAACTTCTTGGTTTTATGAGCATAAACTACATAACCAATAAGGTGAGACTTTATACCTGCTTCATTTTCCGTGAGTAGTATACATTCAACAATCTTCTCAAGTATAACTGAGAAATGAAGAAAATAGAAGGTTCTTGATAATATTGTTATTTTTAAGTGTGGACATCAAGATACAAGGACTTTCCGTTCGGAATAGGCAAAAATAGTTATAGATCGTGACACTTCGTTTTAGTATCTCTTTACGTTGCTGTTTCTGATCAATTTTAACTGGTCATCACTAAAGCACCTTGTATTCATTATTTTCCATGACCATATGATTCCTTAAACTCTTTTTTAACCATTGAATTAATCACTGAATCAGCAGAGAGTTCATCCAATACTCAAAATACTGGATTGTAGCTTCCTTCTAGATTCTAAAACATCTTCAGATTCCCACACTCTTGCATTGACAACAATTTGATTCTACTATGACAACCTAAAACATATGCATCTATTAAAGACGCTACAATTTTGTCCTGCCGTAATTAAAGTTAGTTTAGGATTTAAGACATTAAACCGTTTCATCACTTAATGAGAACAAATCACATCATTCACATAAATGAGGTTGCATGCACAAGTAAGCTATACCTATTTTCAGCTTTTGTTGAAGGCTTCTCTTGTAAGAAGCTATCAGATATACACAGATTAGCATGGCCAAAGAACTCATTTCATGATTAAATATCTCTCATTGTTTTGACTAGATTCAAAATTTTATATGGTTCATATAGTATTCTGGAGTTTTGGATGATCTTCTTTTCTGATAAGAGGACAAGTGTGTATATAGAATAAACTGGAAGGTAGAGTTAAAAACTCGTCGTTCTTAAGTTGGTGAGGCTTGGTTCATACATTTGAAGAATATGTAGTATCTGTCCAGTATGCTATTGCCATTTTTTCCCCACTAAAAATGTGCACAAATGGGCTAATATAATGAGTTCCTCCAGGTTCTATACCCATTTAGCTACTGCATCATTCAATATTAACTGTATAGTTTTGATAAATTGGTTTCTGAACCCTTTTCTTCATATTGTAAGTTACAAGTTGCTGAAATTATTTTCTACCATCTTTGCCTCCAGATGAATACGTCATATGCAATGGCTGCAAAAGTCCAGATACTATACTTTCTAAGGAGAATCGGTTATTCTTCCTTCGGTGTGAGCAGGTAATTCCGTAATGCTTATGCCACTATTAATCACATTAGCGATACCTGTTATCTCTACATCTCGCCCTCTTAAATGCCTTAGATGATCATAGAAACACATCTTGCTTCTACTGGGCTAGTTCTAAGAGTTTCTGCATTTCCTGTGGTTTTGTTGAAGAACATTTTTTTTTAAAACTTTTTCTGTTCCAGAACTCCAAGTCTTAAGCGACTTATTCTGCTTATATCTTGAGTGGTTGATGGATGCTATTGTTGATCTGTGCTTTCTTGCAGTGTGGCTCATCGCGAACAGTTGCGCCAATTAAGGCTGGTTTCGTGGCTCGTGTTGGCCGCCGCAAAGCTGGAGCTTGATATCGTTTCCTTCATTTTCTATGATAAGGAGCAAATGTCTGTGCCTTGCCCATTTCTGTTAACTCTTGAGAATTTGCTAGCAGTTTTGTCTTTTGGTCTTGTCCTAAACCTGCTACAATATGAGTTATAATTAATATCCACTGCTTTTATGGGATTCCATGTTGAGGATATAAACATTGAAAAGATCTGTTTGACATCTATGTTGTCTCCGTGCATATTTTGGAGATGAATAGAATCTACTTATAGGTTTTTCTAGCTATTCTGGCACTAGATTCTCAATTTCTCCTGGGGGAACACATCAATTGGAGCAGAAAAGAGCTTTATTGATAAAACTGCGAAGCGAGAAATTTGTTGGATATATGCATGATGCAAAAATGCTATTGGTTTACGGGAGGAGGACCAAAATCCATAAAAATATTATAAATTTTTTATTTGCTTTTAAGAAAAATGCCACAAACTTTGAAAAGTGCAAGAAAACATCACAAACTTTTCCTCAATTTTTTTCAAAAAAAAATATCATCATTCAGTCTCCTGTTAAGGTAACTTGTACGTGCTAGTTGGGGGGACTCTAATATACCAAATACCTTTCACCTCTCCCTGTCGACCCTTTCCCTCGCCTTTGCCGTTCTCCACCGGCTCGCTCCGCCTCCACCCTTCTGTGTCTCCCCCGTCTTCGATCGCTCCGTCGCGCTCCGCCTCCGCCCTCTTCGCCTCCCCGAGTCACCCCCACCTCCGCCGCCTCCCCTTCGCCTCCCCCAGCCGTGTCCGCCTCTGCCCTCTCGTCCTCTGCCCGCTCGACCTCCACCCTTCTCCGCCTTCTTTGCCTCCCCCAGCCGCCCTCACCTCAGCCGCCCTCCCCTCTACCTCCCTGATCTGCGCCCGCCTTAGCCCCTCCAACTCTCCTAGCCGCCCCTGCCTCATATCCGCCACAACCATCCCCGTCGTCCCCACCACCTCCACCACTCCTCCTCCCGATGCCCCCTCCGCCTCTCTCTCTCTCTCTCTCTCTCCTATATATATATATATATATATATATATATATATATATATATATATAGAGAGAGAGAGAGAGAGAGAGAGAGAGAGAGAGAGAGAGAAATGTAAATTAGCTGACACAGGAGGCAACTCCGTCCTATGTCGCACTCAAAAATCATAATTTCCGAATGAATTTTCAAGATCCGACCGCACATTATCATCTTCATGTTCTAAGATATATACATATAAAAAATCACCTGATTTGGAGTTTGTTTACTCCATTTTCTTTGGGTTCAAACATTAACGGTTTTTTAACAGTAGAACAAAACGGAACGATTAGATCAATGAGTAAACGAACTTCAAATCACTTGATTTTTTATATGTGTATATCTTAGAACATGAAAATGATAATGTGCGGTCGGAGCTTGAAAATTCATTTGGGAAATATGATTTTTGAGTGCGACATAGGACGGAGTTGCCTCCTGTGTCAGCTGATTTACATCTCTCATATATATATATATATATATATATATATATATATATATATATATATATATATATATACACACACAATGAGGGTAAATTTGTCTTTCGCGTTTTGCCATCAACAACCGTGTCTTATTTTATTGAAAGTGTCAAAGTTCATGGTTTTTTTTTGCATTTTCTAAAGTTCGTGATATTTTCTCAAAAAATGCTTAAAATTCATGGTATTTTTATGAATTTTAGCAGAGAGCGAGTCCACTTGCATACTTGTCTTTTGGTCTCTTCAAAGTCTCCCCCAAACAAGTGTTCAGTAATCTGCGGCTTGTGAAATTTGACGAAAACGATGATAATTTAATGGGGTGTTGGGAACCACGAAAAATTAGGGAAGTATTAAGAAAATAAGCTTCATTTTTGGTATGATCTTAACATATGCCACATCACCCAGATTTCTAAGCTTGTTATTTTTCTAAGCATTTTTTTCTTTCAAATTAATTCTATATATGAATTGGTGGTGATGATAGCAATATGAGTCATGGTAACGATAGTGCTGGTAATTGTTGAAGACAAAAAAAGGGATGAGGGTTGAGAAGAGTAAGGTATTCTTAGAAATGTAATTGTAGTAGGGTTTTCATCTAAATTTTTACTCTTTTATTGTTGGAACCTCACTTTGTCACATCAGATTTCAACTTACTTTTCTGTTATTGTGGGTCTCATATCACTTTTAACTTTTTTCTTACAAGTTACAACCAAACAGATGAGACTACACTTTTTTTTTTGAAATAAAACCGTGAGGCAAAAACATTGTATACATTTCATTAAAAAGAACTTAATGAACTATTTCCATGATGAAGGGTACAAACATGAATGAAACACTAACACAAAATCTGATTCTTCAATTGAGAATGTATTATACTTTTCTGAAATAAATCCATATCATACATGTGATATTAAGTACAAGACATCGCTAGTACAGAAATGAGCTTTCACGTTGCCAATTTCACGATGGTTGGGAGTCGTAACTGATGTGCATTGATGACAATTTTGAAACTTGATGAAAAATATACAGTTTGTGTTTGGACATTTAATGGCGGTTTTATTTAAAACCATCGTGAAATGTAGTTTTGACAGCAGTTTGTAAGAATCGCCGTCAAAACTTCTAAGATTTCATGGCGGTTCTAAATAGAACTGTCGTGAAAGTTATTTTTGACAGCATTTTTTTACCTGAACCGCCGTAAAAAATCCTTTAGTTTTGACAGAGGTTCTTACATGAACCACCGTCAAAACGTCCCTTAAATACCAGATCTAAAATACCTCGGTCCTCACCAACCCTAGCCTCCTTATATCTTCTCAAGCCGCAATCGCTACCCATCTCTCTCTCTCTTGGTGGTGTCGTGGTAGTCTCGTCATAGAGGTAAGCTTTCTCTCAATCTCTTTCTGGTCTCTATTGATCTCTAAGAGAGATCGATGAGAGAGCAGAGAGAGACCAAGAGCGAGCAGAGAGAGATTCAAAGCAGAGAGAGGAGCACACACACACACACACACACACAGAGAGAGAGAGAGAGAGAGGAGCAGAGAGCAAAGAGGAGAAGAGAGAAAGAGAGAGATCAGTAAGATTTTGCGTAGGATTTTGAACGTAATTGTGTAGAATTTTGAAAGTAATTGTGGTGGCGGTGGGGTGTGTGTACGTGTGCGTGTGTGGTAGTGGTGTGTGTGTGTGTGTGGGTGTTTGCATGTGGGTGTGTGCGTGTGGTGGTGGTGGTGTATGTGTGATGTGTGTGTGGTGGTGGTGGTGGAGGTGGTTGGGTGTGTGTGTGTTTGTGTGCATGTATGTGTGTGGTGGATATGGATCGTATTAAGTATTTTGTTAATTTAAACTCTTTAGACTGTCAATTTAAACTCTTTACATGTTATACATGTATGTTATTATTAATTTATTTTTTTGTGTGTGGTGGTGGTGGAGGTGGTTGGGTGTGTGTGTGTGTTTGTGTGCATGTATGTGTGTGGTAGTTATGGATCGTATTATGTATTTTGTTAATTTAAACTCTTTAGACTGTCAATTTGAACTCTTTACATGTTATACATGTATGTTGTTATTAATTTATTTTTTTGTATATGATGTCTATACCAGGTAAATATGGAGAGAATGGTTGTTCGTTAATAGTTAACTACCGAATCTGAGAATAGTGTAGAGGAGTTTATTAAGTTTGCTGTTGAGCGTGCTAACAATTCTAATCGTATTAAGTGTTTGTGCATAAGATGTGGTTGTCTTGATAAAATTACAGTTGAAATATTAAAATACCATTTAATTATTATGAGATTGATCAAAGTTATACAAAATAAATATGACACGGTGAGAGTGCAAGAATAGATAGACCGATTATTTCAAATGATAGAGATGTGATGAAAAAGAAGAAGTTGATTATAGTAAGGTTGATCAATTAGAAGACATGATCCATGATGTAAAAGAAAATTTTACACATCGCTCACACTTATTCGAGAGCTTGACAAATAATTCAAATTTTTTTTACATGATGGTTGTACTTCATTTACTAAATTGCCTGCAGTGTTGAGATTGTACAATTTGAAAGTGAAAAATGAGTGAAGCGATAAGATTTTACGACCTTAATCAAACTCTTGAAGGTATACTTCCGAGGATAATGAACTTTCGGATCGTAAATAAGATGCCAAGAAGATCATGTGCTCTATGGGTATGAATTATGAGAGAATACACACTTGTCCTAATCATACATTTTGTACCAAAAGGATTATGAAGGTCTGGAGAGTGTTCGATTTGTGATGCAGATCGGTACAAAAAAAAAATAAGAATAAAATTTTAGCTAAGGTATTGTGATATTTTCGGTAATAGCTAGATTTAAATGCATGTTTAGAAATGCAAAACATGCGAATAGTTTGATGTGGCTTTCATACGGAGGATTAGTGATAATATGTTTCGGCATCTGATTGATTCTCGGCAATCGCACATAGTTGATTTGAAGTTTCTCAATTGTAACGCCCCGATCCTAAAGATACGGAGTCGTTATGGCGATGCATATACTCTTATCTTTTTAGCTTAACGACTCCGTATCTTTAGGATCGGGGCGTTACATCAATTTTAGGGGTGATGCAAGAAATCTCCGATTTGGTCTTTCGACTAATTGAATGAACCCACACGATAACTTGATCAGTATACACAATACATGATCAGTTATTTTGACTATTTATAATCTTCCTCCCTAGTTGTGCATGAAGTTCAAGTTTCTAGTATTATCATTGCTAATATCGGGTCTCAAACAGTTAGAAAATGATATAGATGTTTATTTGGCAGCTCTTATTGAAAACTTAAAGGTAATGTGGGAAGAAAGTGTAGAAGTATTTAATGCACATCGTCAATAATCTTTCTATCTACGAGCTACATTGCTTTGGACAATCAATGATTTTTCAGCATATGGTAACTTATCGGGGAACAATGTGAAAGGACACAATGTATGCCCTGTATGTGAAGAAGAGACATTTTTTATCCAATTAAAGTATGAGAGAAAGACAATATACATTGGTATCCAAAGATTCTTCCTATGTTCCACAATTATTGGAGGCCACATAAAGCGTTTATAGATCTACAGACGAAGGAAAAGTTTAAATGGGAATAGGATTATCAATGAGTGAAAAAACTCAATACAAGATATGAAAAAGTGAAGCAAAATATAGTTGAAAAGAATGTGTGAAAGAAACAGTCAATATTTTTTGATCTCCCATACTGAAATTTTTTATTTTTGAGACATTGTCTTGATGTCATGTATATTGAGAAGAATGTAGTGATAGTATTATTGACACATTACTCAATATAGCCAATAAGACTAAGAACAAAGTCAAATCTAGATTGGATTTGGTTGAAATGCGTATATGTGAGCAGTTGGTACCAAAGAAGAGGCTAAAAAAATACATACTTACTACCAGCATGTCATTCTTTGTCTAGAAAGGAGAAGATATAATATGTTAGTGTCTTACTAGGATTAAGGTGTCAAGTGATTACTCATCAAATTTTTAAAGTCTTGTGTTAATGAAAGATGTAAATCTAGTTGGATTGTAATCTCGTGATTATCATGCATTGATATAACAGTTACTACCTGTGACATATGTTCTGTATTGCTGACGCATGTCCGTAATGTCACGAACCGACTTTGCTTTTTCTTTAATGCAATATGTAGCAAGGTAATTGATCCAGAAAAATTAAAATGTTACAGAAGTTTGTTGTGGTTACTCTGTGCCTGCTTGAGATGTATTTTTTATCTTTATTTTTTGATATCATGGTGCATCCAACATTTTATTTGATTAGAGAAATTAGACTATGTGGTCTGATCTTCTTAAGGTGGATGTATCCATCTGAATGATGCATGAAATATTAAAAGGGTATATGAGAAACCGAAATCTACCTGAAGATTGTATTGTTGAATGTTATACATATGAAGATGTAGTCGAATTTGCAATAAATACTTATCAAATATTGAAGCTATAGGACTTTCTAAGAGGGTGTGAATTAAGGGAACATATAGCAATGGTAAAACTGGCCTTGGTGTAGTTACCATCAGCAGTGACTTATTGTGTCAAACATATAGATATCTCTTAAATAACATTGATGAAGCCCTTACAAAAAAGAGCATATGGACTATAAAAGACACGTAAATCCAACTAAATCAAGAAGGAAAAAGTGGATAATAGATGAACACAATAAATTATTTATTAAGTGGTTCCGAAATCGAGTTCATGCTCAATTGACAATTAAATCAAATTGTATTTCTGAAAATTTGAGATGGTTAGCGCTTGAGCCTCGCATAGACGTTGTTTTTTTTATCGTGAATATCTTACAAGCACGATTATTGTTTTTATACAAAAACACATGATGATATGTGTAATGCACAAAATAGTGGGGTAACCTTAGTAGCTCAAGCAATACATATTTCTAGTACTAACTATAACAAATCAGTATTTGCAAGCATGTCATACTATAGAGTAATCGAGGACATATGGGAGTTAGATTACAACATGTTTCGTATTCTTGTATTCTAGTGTAAGTGAGTGAAAAATAATAATGACATCAAGGTCGACGAGTTCGGATTCATTCTAGTGAATCTTAACAAAGGAAGAGAACACATTCATATTGACATCACAAGTAAAACAAATATTTTAGATCACAAATCTTGCTGATAAAAAGTGGTCCATTATTTTTTCGGTGAAGCCAAAAATTACAACTGACTGTGATGGTGAAAACGATACAGGGGATAATATTGATGATGTTCTTTCTTTTTCTCTAGGATTAACAAGAGGAGATAATACTGATGGTGATGACGAGAAAAAGATAATGTCAAGGACAATGAGTTTTACATACAAGATGATCATTTTAAGGAATATTGGTTTAGAAAGTTCTGAATAAACCCAAAAAGAATAAAGGTAAATCTATTTATATGTTATATTTATTATTTATTCATGAAATTTACATGTACACAAACACATATACATGTACATATAGACACACACACACACATATCTATATATACATGTACACACACATGTACACACACACATATACATGTACACACACACACACATACACACATGTAAATATATTTATATGTTATATTTATTATTTATTTATGAAATTTACTGTTTCTTTCTTCAATATATTATTGATGAGATTCTAAATTTTTGTGTTTATATTCCTTAACAAGCATATGAATCCATTATAGGCAAGTTAAAATATGCCAAGGAAGAGAACTTGAGGCCCCACCAAAATGGCTCACCTCATTTTAATGAGAAATCAGAATATTAAACTTAATGAGGAGTTGAATGAGAACAATGCACTGCTTGGTCCAGCGGGAAGGAATTGAGTAACTACATTGGATTGGTTGCTCGTCATTACGTCCCTACCGACATCAGAGATCGGCATAAAGTTTCTAGCGAATTAAAAGACAAGATCTGGGATGATATTTTGGTAAGCAAATTCAGAAAAAAATAATAGTCTATATATACTATATTTATTCTTTTTATAAGTGCATTTATAATTTTATTACTTATTGCAGAGTGTATTCATTCTAGATGAGGGGTCAAAGCATGATATAATAAAGTTGGCGGGTCAAAGGGGGAAGAATTTTAAAGATCATTTGACAACGGATTTCATCGGTCAAGATTTAACAGAAAATTAGCCGATTGAATATGACTTTATTGATCAAGAAGTTTAGGAAAACTTCGTACTTTAGTGTTCTACTGCAGTGTTTTAGGTTCGTATAACAAAATTACAAATTATACAATAATTAAATTACATATATGAAATATTAATTTTATTTTAATAATAGGTTTTGAGTAAGAAAAATAAAGACAATCAAGAAAAAGATGTCAAATATAAACACTGTCTAAGTCGCAAATGTTATGCCTGGTTTTAAAGAACTGGTAAATGTGTTTTTTTGTTGACTTTTAACCTTTACATATTCTTTTATGTATTATTACTTATGTCTTCTATATATGTTTTGTACAATAGATAGTCCAGAAATCAAGCGAGAATGGTTCACCCGCCTCCGCCTTCGCCTCCTCAATTTCTTGAGCAGAGTTATAGAAAAAAGTTAGGATTTATGCGAACGGTTCATACATAAATGAACATAGTCAAGAAGTTGCATAGAAAATGTTGGCCCAAAGGCCCATCATTCTAGTTTTGATGATGATCAACTCATGTAGTTATAGTACTAATGATCTTGTGTTTATTTAGTCTCAGATTTGTGATCAAGATCTTAGTAGGTGTGTAGCTTCAACAAAGGATTTAAAGTCAAGTTTTGGAGCTAGCACGGTTTGATTCAAGAGCTTGTACATCAAGACCACATCAAGTACTCAAGAGGAGTCTAGCTCGTTGGATCAAGTTTGGACCAAGTCAAGAAGAGGAGAAGACTTCAAGACTTGAGTCTAGGTTTGTTATTATAAGATTTTATTTTTAGATAAAATGTAAATGATAGAATAGTTGGTGGATTGCTAAAGTATATCTTACACACACACTCTTGATTTAGATAAGTTTTTCATAAAAGAATTTTATTTTGGAAAAATACAAAAGAGTTTTCTTTTAGAAAAATACCGGTTTGATTTTTGGTCTTCATATATACATATCTTTAACCAAAATCATATTTAGTGCTTAATGTAAAAAACATAGATATTTCACCATGTATGTGTAGTGGATCATATCCATACACTCTATGCTTCAAAAGAGTTTAAAATATCTTGTTTTTGTATTTGGAGAAGTTTTGGAAAAATAAGTTTGGAAAAACCAATTTGGAAAAATACAGTTTTGTTTTGAGCCAAAATTTTTAAGTTACAAAAATAGTTCAAATTGTTTGTAACATGTCTGGATTTTGCTCAAGCATGTTTGATTATCAAAGTATAATGTTAAAATAATTTTTGTAGATTTTTGGTAATTTTATGGGATTTTATTTGAGCCAAAATGACTAAGCTTTAAATCCCTAAAATTGTCTGGTCTGGCTTCAGCCGGTCGACCGGACCGGTCGACCGAGCTTGAAGTCGGTCGACACCCGGTCGACCGACGTGCACAGACGTGCACGCCAGTTCTGGCTGGAGGGCCGGTCGACCGATCCCGGTCGACCGCAGAGAGCTTCTGCTCTCTGGAAAGACCCGGTCGACCGGGCCGGTCGACCGGCAGAGAACTCTGTTCTCTGTTCCAGGCAGCGGTCGACCGGGCCGGTCGACCGACGCCCCAACGGTCAGATTTCTGACCGTTGGCGGTCGACCGGGCTGGTCGACCGCCAGCCGCCTGGGCTGAAAAAATGCCCAACGACTAGTTTTTTCTAGCCCTATATAAAGGGGGCTTTTGGGGCTGTTTTCTCTAAGATTTTTCAAGTGTTTTTGCATCAGTTTTTCTAACTCTTTTAAGAGGTTTTCTCTACTTGTATTTGAGCCAAATACTTCCATTAAAAAGGAGAGTTTATCAAGAGTTTTCAAAGTGATTTCTTTGAGTTTTTCACCACACATTCTATCCTTGTTTTTCTCACAAACACTTGAGCTATCCATTTCTATATCTACCTATAGGAGTGTTATTGTGAGATTGTTTTTAGGTGATCAAAGTGTTGTGATCACCAAAGACTTCTTTCTTTGCTTTGAGGAGGCGGACGTGTGTGTTCGCGTTGTTTCGGGTTCTAGTGGGAACTCAGTGTTTGAGGTGCGGCCTCGGCGAGCTTGTGGGCTTGCGGTGTGTACGGGACTAGAGAGTCCAAGGAGTTCAAGTGTGAACTCGCCTTGTAGGTGTTGCGGCACCGAGTGATCCGGTAGGATCGATTATAGTGGAAATCCTTCATAGTGTTGAAGGCGGGAACGTAGAGCAAGTGTGCTCGAACCTCGAAACAAATCTCCCGTGTTTGCTGTAACGCCCCGATCCTAAGGATACGGAGTCGTTATGGCGACGCATATACACGAGAAAAATACCCCACGTATATACGCTAAGCCTAAATTGTAACCTGAACCAGCTATAATCAGAACTATAATAATCAAGGACCACTGCAATAATACATATAAGACTACACATGATAGCAATGAATAACAAGAAGAAAATGGCAGCTGAACCGAAGTCAAGGGTGAAATATAGGAAACAAAGAATAATAACAAGAATAAAATGCAAGAATACCAGAATCAGAGGGAGAGGACCCAAACTCCTCGCAAGGCGTACCGTCTCATCGAATACCTGCACATTAGAACAAACGTCCAATAGCTGGACGTGCAAATCCAGGGTCGTCAGAACGCGACCGTAGTGAGTGTGTGTGTAAAGGGGAAAAGCTCGTGCAGAAAAAACAATGTGCATAAATAATAGTAAGAACAACTGCAGATAGAAAGACTAAATAACACAATAAATAACTGAACAGTAACACATAAAGTAAAAACATGAATACAGGTAGCAGACAAATGGCACAACTGTAAATATGCAATCAATGTCAAAATGGGTATCCATCACATGTCACTAAACTGGTATCCAAGTCTGGTCCTGATTACAATCATGTGGTTCTGGTTACAATCATGTGGTCCTGGTTACAATCATGTATACAGTCATGTGTCATAAGGCAGGGATAACCATTCAGGGTATAACGCAATGCGTTCATTCAATTCATTCAATAACAATCAGTAATGTTCTACGTTATCTTTATCACTTTCCCACCGGCGTCCCACAACATCCGACAGTTCACCCTGGAGCCCGCACATCCAGTAGAACTCATCCGAACTCCGATATGCGGGTATCATTGTTCGAATAGGGAAAAAGAACCAAATAACATGCATCCTAGGGGTTATCATCATACAAGTGCGTGTGGATGCTAATAGGCACTGAGAATGCAATATCACGCTAACACCAGGCGTCACGTACAATAGATAGCCCTACAGATTCAAGAGGTGGCCCCCACAGATTCAAGAGGTGGCCCCCACCATGTGTATGGTGTGGCACTTTGCTCCGTGTGGCACTTTGCTCTGAGGGAAACATGATTCTAGAGGTGGCCCCCGTGGATTCAAGAGGTGGCCCCCACCATGTGTATGGTGTGGCACTTTGTTCCACGTGGCACTTAGTTCCTTACAAGATCCGCCGGACGCTAGCACGATTGTGGGATACATCCTCGTCAATCCCGACACCAGGCGGCAAACCGCCGGACGCCGGTTTGACTGTGCTATTAACAGGTCAACAGTACATGGGACATGGATACAGGGGGTACAGGAGTGCTAGATGTCAAGTAACAGTGATACAGTCATATGTCAAGGTCCAGTAAAAGGTGTCTAGTGCACAGTCAGTGAGGTAATGCCATTAGTGACAATCAATATCTTATGCCATTCCAATTACTGGGATGCTACGGGACGGTAACAATATCAGTACAGTAACAGTCAATCAGTAATCGTATACACGGTGAACAATATCAGTAACAGTAACAGTAACAGTAACAGTAACCGTGTATACGATGAACAATAGGACTGTACCGTGGTTACGGTCAAACAATCATTTCCCAGTAACTTTCAATAACATGGATTTATAAAATAACGAATCCAGATATTGCTCAATGGACAGTCTAATCTAGGACCGGTCAATATCTCACATCCATCTGCACTAAAATATAATAGTAACTAATCTATCAACCAACAATCTCAATACAATCATCGTGAACCTCAAGTATCAATCTGCATCACTAATCTAGTACAGTAAACCATCGTCTTAATATATCAATAAACAGTCTCTCCCTGTCCATCTACTCTGATCCTCAAGTCACCAATAACAGAGATCAAACAGTAAAAGCTATCAAACTTTGAATACAGTTTATTACTGATATCAATGCGTTCACCCTCACAGTAATTATATCTCTATCACTAGGTAACAGCAATAAATGACAGTCTATTAGTATTCTCGAAATCAACTAACATAACAGATACTGAGATCACAAGTAAATAATGGATACATCCTCAAAATCAGATTCTTCCAACTATAATCAAGATCATGTTACATATCTATATCAAAGCTAAGCTATACACACAATACATAATGACAATCTAACAAGATCAAACTCCTCTATAACTGATCAAGATCTAATATAAATATATCATAAGTCAACTCCAACTCTAACTAAGTCAATGTCAGTCCAAGTATCAGTAAATCAATATATTGGTAAAGCAATGTCATATTTAACACTTCCTCGATGTCCACGAAAATTCTAGTCAGGATAATCACCAACAACTGCCAATAAACACTATGCCTAATATATGTATGCCCTCTAACCTCGAGTATAACATAGTTCAAGTGATAGTACATCAAATCAAGTCACAGTCTAGGGTATCCAATACTAGGCCTAAGTCAACAGTGATAACTACCAACACATGAAATGATAATAATCTCTCAATTCAACTAAATAAATAAGATGTACGGTCCCTGATATCGCATGGAGTGATACATGTAATCAAACTGATAAAATAAAGAAGACGATCACATGTAATAATACAAGTAACATATAAAATACTACTGGGAACAGTGAATAAAGAAAATGGTACAAGAGCAAACACTCAGAAATAATACCAAAATATTCAATAAGAAAATAAAGAACACTCACATGAAATGACGTAGTTTCGGAGTCGAATCGTCGTCTGGTCTTCACTGCACGAACCGGTACTTGTCTACGGATCATCCCAAGTATCGGTCTTCGAATCCCCTTTGTATCGGGTCCACAACGGCACGAACCTAAATCGTGTCCGGGTCTCCTGCAACTGGTCCGGAATACTTTATCATTGGCTTTAGATCTTGCACCAAAAACTGCAGTGGGCATATCTGACACCTCAACTATGAAGGTGCTCAATTATCAACAGAATTACCATTCATGCTCAAACCCCCCTTTATCTTGCAAATTGTCCTTGCAATTCAAAATATAATTTCATGGAAAAATTTTGAAACTTAGCTTCTTATTAAAGATGGATGAGGTAAGTCATGGAAGCACAGACTGAAGAGATTCCACTTCTTGATCAAAATGGGATTAGTCTTGAATGCTTATGCGGAATAATGAATGGTTTATATGAAATAGGGATAACATAATCACATTCAAAGTCAACAAGTTTCATTGAATGAAATCTGGGATATAACCAAAACTCGAAAACATGAAAACAGAATGTAATGGAAAGAACAAACAAGTTCTTTGACGTAATCAAGATACCTCGGTGCAACTTGCGGCGTACCGATGGAAGCTCCGACGGAGGCGTCCGGGATCGCGGAGGGTGTCGTTGGATAGAGCAACTCGCCGTGAAGGGCGTGGGGTGCGTTCGCGCTCGCCGACGGCGATCAACGGCATCCCGCGGAGAGCCCGAAAATAATTCGGAGGAAGGTTTTGCCGCATAATAAAACACATGAAATAAACATACATATGAATTAATAAACTTACATAATTAAGCACTTAATAATGACCTACATGAAATAAACTAAAAAGGGGAAAGAGGAGCTCACGGCCAATCAAAGGAAGGGGCCCACGTTGGTTGGGTGTTTCTCTGCCGTGCACCATGGAATGTGTACAGCCACTCCTTGGCTGCATTCGGCCATGGAGGAGGGTCGGTGGAGATCACGGGGAGTGGTGCCCAGGAGGAGGGGCGGCTGGTGGAGAGGGAATCCGGGTGTGTTGCCGGCCAAGATGGGAGGATGTTCCGGCTCCGGCGATGGCGGGGGAGATGCGGCCATGCTGCGAGGGCTCGCGTGATGAGGTAGGCGGCTGGAGTTGTGAAGGAGGAGAATTTAGATCTAGGTTTTGTTTAGGTTAGGGTTAAGAAAAGGATTTAGATTAATGGGTTTCGGGTTATTGGGTATGGGCTTGAAAATGAGATTGAAATAATGGAAGTGGGCTTGTTGGGAAAATGAAAGAAAAGAAAAGAAAGAAATAGTAAGAGTGGGCTTGGATTTGAAATGGACTTGAGGGTATTGGGCTTGGTGTTGATGGAGTAATAAAAGAGAAAATTTAAATAAGGATACATGGGGTGGACTTGGAATAAAAAGGAGAAGAAAAATAAATAGAAAAGGAGAATGGGCTGAGCTTGTTGAGCTTGGATGAAAATAATAATATTACTAACAGTGATAACAATATCATAATAATAATTACAATAATAATAATATCACCAGTAAAATAAAATAAATACTTTAGAAAATTAAATATACAGTATTTTAAATTAAGGATATTACATTTGCGATTGCTCTCTCTCTATTTCTTACTTGTTTATATCTTGCATGCTTAAATTGTGTTTATATTTATATGCTTGATATACATAGTGTGCTTAATTGTTATATGCTTGGGGATTGTTTGCTAACACTCGTATTCAACCAAGAGAGCCAACGCAGCACCTCAACTCTTATTTAGAGGAATCTTGAGGAGTTAGTCCAGAGCCCTTCACCGAAAATTCGGCTACACTCTTGTGTTATACATGGTGTTTAGTTTAAGAAGTTTTAGTTTGCTTCATATAAGTTTTAATTCCGCATTAAGTGACCATTAGATTAGCCATCACCTATTCACCCCCCTCTAGGTGACTTACAATTGGTATCAGAGCCAAGTGCTCTTGATTTGGGTCTTACAACCTAGAGTTAAAGATCCTTATTTTTTAGGCTAATCACAATATTTGTACACACTCCATGGATTTCATGACACCTCCCACCTTTGACATTCTTAACATCCAAACTTGGAAGATTAAGATGTCTTTATACCTCAAAGCCCTAGGCATTCATGTTTATTTTGCCACTATTAAAGATTCTTATTGTGTAAATGGCAAAAATATTGAGGCTAATACAAAAGCCCTACATGCTTTAAGATCTACCCTAAATGATGAATATTTATCTAGGGTTTCTAACATTGATTCGGCTTTTGTAGTATGAAACTCTTTGATCTCCCTCGACGAAAAAGAACAATATTATGCGGGGAGCGATTCGAATGTTGGAAGTGACACCTCTAACGTGTGCTACATGGTCCAAGGGGATAACCCCCTTGAGGTAACTACCGAATCTGAGGTAGAAAAGGATGTTGATATGACATATAATGAACTTGCTTCCTTTTGTCAACAACTTCTAGAAAAATATGACATGATTAAAAAGGATAACAAGAACTTGAAAAAGAAATTTGATTGCTTGTTAAAAGAAAATGATTCTTTTAAAAATAAAATTGCAAGCTTTGAAAAAGATAATGAAAGTTTGAAAAATGAAAATGTTTCCTTGATGTCTAAATTAAATGATCTTTGTGAAGGAAATACTTCATTGAAAAATGAAATTATTTGGTGGAAAAACAAAAGGAAGTTGCTTTAAATGAAAACACTTCTTTAAAAAGAAAAATTATTAAAAAAGAAAAAGAAAATGTTTCTAAAAGGAAAAGAATAATGATTCTCTATCTCATCATGCCTTACATGCCACCATTAATCAAAATGAGATTAAAGTTTTGAAAAATAAAATAAATTGTATGAGCTCAACTTTGAGCACATGTGCATTTAACCATAAAAAATTGGAATCCTTGTTTCAAAAGAAACAAGTTCCACATGTTCATGCACATCACCCATATGCATATTTACTATTTGCACGTCATGATCACACACATATGCATGCTAGAGTGTACAAATGTACACATTGTGGCCGCAAAGGCCATTTAGCAAAATTTTGTTATGATAAGATAAATGCTTTAAATTTTGCTAATAAGAAAAATGTTTGGGTTCCTTACAAAGCTAACCCCCACGGACCCAAAAGAAAATGGGTACCAAAATCCCCACGTTGTGTATTTGATGTAGGTGCGGGCTCTCACAAAACGTGAGAGGGATGGTGCCTTGGTGGTGGTTGCATATGGACATGATGGACACATATTTGATGCACCGCTATCAAGGAGGTTTGGTGGGACAACCAACATGTTTTGGAGATTTGGAGTATAGTTCTTTAGTTTGGTAACTATCTCTAAACTCCTATTTTTATTTACATACTTGCTCATATATGATATTTTTAGCATGTTCATGTTTGTCTTGTGCTTCATGTGGTAAATATACTAGTTTAAATGTAGTTTTTATCAAAACTTGTGTATATACATGTACAAATAGTGAGCAACAAATTGATTCATATATGTTTGCACTTCATTGTTCATTTGTACTCACTATACGCACATGTATAGCTTAGTTTTAATGATTCTCTCATTTACACTTGTTTTGCCAATTTTCATGTTTTACTTCATGTACATGTATTTTATATTCAAATCTAATAAATATACATGTATACCCCATGAGTCATTTGCCTTCATGCAACTTACATTATGGACTCTTTTTATGTTTGGGATATGTATGCATATTATTAGTTTTGGATAAATCATACATATACCTAGAAGTTTGTTTTTAAGATGAAAAATGAATTTTTATGATTTTCATCTTTATATGAAAAATGATTTTCATAATTTGTTTGATAAAATGATATTCATGTTTATTTTTGAGCTTCATCGATTATCTTCATGGATAATACTAATTACATGACTTTTGTACACTCACACTTTATTTGTTTATTCATGACTTTGTTTCATGATTATTTTTTTGAGCCTTATGGATTTTGAGTGTCAACCTTTATGTATTTAGTATGCTTCATGGATATATATATTTGGTTTCATGTTTTGAAGGATTTTTAACTAGTTTTTCAAAAACTATTTTAACTAGTTATTATTCTTCATTTGGTAGTTATTTTCACTATAAAAATATTTTCAAACCCTATTTTTGAAAACCCCTACCAACACCGTTATGGGAGGAAGGATGGGCGATTATGCCTTGTATGCTAAAACTATATATCTTTTATCGTGTGCATAAAAGGGTGGTAGGTTATGAGTTATATACTTGATCTCAATTGATATTTTTTATATACTCATATTTTGTTTCTTATATATGTATGCTTCACTTCAAATAATATCAATTTCTATTGGTATTTTCATTTTCATACATATATATGTTTTGGAACTCAAGCACAAACAAATACATATATCTATACTTGAGTTAAAATCGATTTACATATTTAAAGCACAAAGTATGTTTATGTTAAGCTTAATTCAAATCCTTATTTTCAATTGGTATCTCAATTGATTGTTTTAATAAGCTTATGCATTATTTTTAAAATTGATTGTTTTAATAAGCTTATGCATTATTTTTAAAATTGATATTTTTATTGATATCAAAAATATGCAATAATTTTCAATTGGTATCAATAGGATTCTATTTTGATTAAAATTCAAAATTTATAATGTTTATTTACAATTGGTATCTTAAAATTTGATTTACCAAGATATCTCAAAATTTGTTTTATTGAGAAAAACTCAAAAATTTGTTTTTAATGAGAAAATTAAAAAAAATGTTTTGATTTGTATTGCCTATATGCAAAGGGAGCTTAACATCTCTTCTATATATAGATTCATGTTGAGTGTATCTTATATTGAGGAGCTTGACAACTCTTCTTTATGTGGTACACGTGTGTAGGGGGAGCTTCACATCTCCTCTTATGTATTGCATATTATGCGTTATGTGAGTTAGGGTTTGTCATCTCTTCTTCATGTAATGTATATATGTAGGGAAGTTAACTTAGCGTCTTCCTCTTCATGAATGTATATCGCATATATCCTTTTATTGATTTGTTTAAATGTCACCCCTTTTATTGATTTTTGCTTTTGACAAAAAGGGGGAGAACATTTGTTTTTACTTTAACCCCTTTGTTGATGATTGACAAAAAGGGGGAGAAGTATTTGGTATATATATGCATGTTTTTCCTTGCTTTATTCATAAAGGGGGAGAAGGATTTATGTTTATGCATATATGTTTTGTTTTACAAATAGGAGAAAAAGAATTTAATGTGTTTCATGCTTGTTTTATGCATGTTTATCTCCTTGTATTTGCATACATGTTTATGTGCTTCATTGCCATATTTATTTGTTTATTGTTATGCATGAGTTAAGGGGGAGCTTCCTTGAAGCTTTACTTTAATCCATGCATATATAACTCCATGAGTTTTGTCATCATAAAAAATGGGGAGATTGTTGGCCCAAAGGCCCATCACTCTAGTTTTGATGATGATCAACTCATGTAGTTATAGTACTAATGATCTTGTGTTTATTTAGTCTCAGATTTGTGATCAAGATCTTAGTAGGTGTGTAGCTTCAACAAAGGATTTAAAGTCAAGTTTTGGAGCTAGCACGGTTTGATTCAAGAGCTTGTGCATCAAGACCACATCAAGTACTCAAGAGGAGTCTAGCTCGTTGGATCAAGTTTGGACCAAGTCAAGAAGAGGAGAAGACTTCAAGACTTGAGTCTAGGTTTATTTTTATAAGATTTTGTTTTTAGATAAAATGTAAAGGATAGAATAGTTGGTGGATTGCTCAAGTATATCTTACACACACACTCTTGATTTAGATAAATTTTCATAAAAGAATTTTTATTTTGGAAAAATACAAAGGAGTTTTCTTTTAGAAAAATACCGGTTTGGTTTTTGGTCTTCATATATACATATCTTTAACCAAAACCATATTTAGTGCTTAATGTCAAAAACATAGATATTTCACCATGTATGTGTAGTGGATCATATCTATACACTCTATGCTTCAAAAGAGTTTAAAATATCTTGTTTTTCATATTTGGAGAAGTTTTGGAAAAATAAGTTTGGAAAAACCAATTTGGAAAAATACAGTTTTTGTTTTGAGTCAAATTTTTTAAGTTACAAAAATAGTTCAAAATGTTTGTAACATGTCTTGATTTTGCTCAAGCATGTTTGATTATCAAAGTATAATGTTAAAACTATTTTTGTAGATTTTTGGTAATTTTATGGGATTTTATTTGAGCCAAAATGACCAAACTTTAAATCCCTAAAATTGTCTGGTCTGGCTTCAGCCGGTCGACCGGACCGGTCGACCGAGCTTGAAGTCGGTCGACCGGGTCGGTCGACCGACGTGCACAGACGTGCACGCCAGGTCTGGCTGGAGGGCCGGTCGACCGCAGAGAGCTTCTGCTCTCTGGAAAGCCCCGGTCGACCGGGCCGGTCGACCGGGCCGGTCGACCGGCCGAGAACTCTGTTCTCTGTTCCAGGCAGCGGTCGACCGGGCCGGTCGACCGACGCCCCAACGGTCAGATTTCTGACCGTTGGCGGTCGACCGGGCCGGTCGACCGCCAGCCGCCTGGGCTGAAAAAATGCCCAACGGCTAGTTTTTTCTAGCCCTATATAAAGGGGGCTTTGGGGCTGTTTTCTTTAAGATTTTTCAAGTGTTTTTGCACCAGTTTTTCCAACTCTTTTAAGAGATTTTCTCTACTTGTATTTGAGCCAAATACTTCCATTAAAAAGGAGAGTTTATCAAGAGTTTTCAAAGTGATTTCTTTGAGTTTTTCACCACACATTCCATCCTTATTTTTCTCACAAACACTTGAGCTATCCATTGCTATATCTACCTATAGGAGTGTTATTGTGAGATTGTTTTTAGGTGATCAAAGTGTTGTGATCACCAAAGACTTCTTTCTTTGCTTTGAGGAGGCGGACATGTGTGTTCGCGTTGTTTCGGGTTCTAGTGGGAACTCGGTGTTTAAGGTGCGGCCTCGGCGAGCTTGTGGGCTTTCGGTGTGTACGGGACTAGAGAGTCCAAGGAGTTCAAGTGTGAATTCGCCTTGTAGGTGTTGCGGCACCGAGTGATCCGGTGGGATCGATTATAGTGGAAATCCTTCATAGTGTTGAAGGCGGGGACGTATAGCAAGTGTGCTCGAACCTCGAAACAAATCTCCCGTGTTTGCGATTGCTCTCTCTCTATCTCTTACTTGTTTATATCTTGCATGCTTAAATTGTGTTTATCTTTATATGCTTGATATACATAGTGTGCTTAATTGTTATATGCTTGGGGATTATTTGCTAACACTCGTACTCAACCAAGAGAGCCGCGGCACCTCAACTCTTATTTAGAGGAATCTTGAGGAGTTAGTCCAGAGCCCTTCACCGGGAATTCGGCTACACTCTTGTGTTATACGTGGTGTTTAGTTTAAGAAGTTTTAGTTTGCTTCATATAAGTTTTAATTCCGCATTAAGTGACCATTAGATTAGCCATCACCTATTCACCCCCCCTCTAGGTGACTTATAGAAAATTGGATGTGTTTATATTTACGACATTATTATCCTAGCATTCTCGATAATCTTGATAAAATTTCTATAAGTATTTATCCTCAAATTTCTTCCAATCATTCTGCGTCTTAGGGAGACATTCATCCATCTAGGATTGACTTATTGGCCATAGCATTGGTCAGTGATGAGCATCCCGGTCGTGTCAGAGCTGGTAGACAAAGGGCTACACTGACTAGCTACTTCATACTCCTCGTCAACGCCGTTGAAGTTATACGGGAGAGGAGATTGAAAAAAAGCTCAAGCTATCAGTGAAGCCACATTTGAAGCTAGATGGAAGGCCAGAAAAGCTGAGATAGGAAGGCAAATGATGGAAGAATTCTGGTGAGAGTTCATTCAAACCCGTACGCCGCCCCCTCGCCACGATGTTGCAGTACACCCTTCTGCTACACCATATAGAGGTTACGACATTTGTATAGTTTCAAATCATTTATCCAATATTCCAAAGGTAATATAATCTAATTTTTATAATATGTTGAGTTTTGAGCACAATGCGCTTTTTGTTAATACATTGATTATTATTTGGTTGTCACAAGGTGGTAATCTTTCGGTTTCTTTGGCCATCGACGATGGTAACTGTGTTGTGGCGTACGAAAAAGTGTACAACATGGAGGATTTTAGTCAGATCCTTCACACCATGCCAATTGGATCCGATTGTGTTAAAGTGAGCATGCATGAACTATTCGACAAAAATTCACCTTTCCCAGTTCCACACGGCGAGATGATAACCGTCGATGAAGCGATTGATGCTTTCCTTGCGTGGCAAAAAATCTTTATCACTCTAGATACACGGGTATGTTGTCAAAACTAAGGTACAATCTTGCCTTTATATATGGTTCATTGTAATTTTATCGTGACAGGCAAAGGACAAAGGAAAGGAGACTGCACGTCCTAAGACTATAGGGAGCGTGCCTACAAAACTTTAGGTCACATCGCCGCCTTTTGTAGATGAGAGTAAGGATAAGTTAATAAAGGTAGTGGCGGCACATGTGAGAGTGTGGGACAATAGTAGACTCATCCAAGTACCTATGACTGTCAATATATTTGGATATGATAATGGGCCCATATGCCAGAAAAGAGAGAATTTATGAACTTCAAAGACTAAAAGAAGATAAACGCAATATGTATTGCTGTGTATGTAAAGTGAGTCATTAATGTATATTCATTTTTAGAAATAAAATAGAAAATATTTTATATTTGATAATTATGACAATTTCTGATAATTTATGTTTTTATATGATTGGTGTGAGAGCTTGGGTTACAGTCAACGGTATTATTTTATTTGTTCATATCAAATCGCCCATATGACATCCCGTGTAGGTGAAATGGCTGAAAAAGCCTAAGATATCATGGACACGATACTAATAGGTGAAAAAGGTTGGTTGTATCTTACACTATATAATTCGGAGTAAGTACTAATCTTTTTATAATAAAATTTATTGTTAATTTAATTTAATTTCTTAAATGATTTTCTCTTATAGTGTACATTGGACTTTGTGCGCGATCGACCCTTGCAAACACACAATATTTTAGTTTGACTCCTTATGACGAGATGTGCGAGAATCGATTCGTGAAATGCTTAATATGTGAGTGTTTAATACTTATATATATCTTTTTCATTACTTTTATTTAGAAATATTATTTAATATTCTTGTTTATTTTCTAAAATTTATGAAAAGGCCCTCTCCATGTTTGTTGCACAAACCAATCAGGAAAAAAGCAAAAACCTTCATGGAAGAGGATTCTAGTAATTATTTCGAAAACTAGAGATAACACTTTCATTTTTTAAATATTACTTAAAACAATTTCAATTCTTGTAATGTCGTAAACAACCCAATAGTATCGTGTATGGATACTATGTAATTCGATTTATGCGTGAGATCAGTACAACTCTAATGAATTCTATTCCTATAAGGGTATAATCCTCTTCCTTAAAGTTAATTTATGTTTTTTGTTAGTATATATGTTGTGATTTTTTTTTTTTCCAGAGAGAGGGTAAATGATTTAAACTCATTTTTTGTTATTTGATTTTGTGCATGTTTTCATTTTGATGCATATTTTCATTTTTTATACATGGGATGTGTTTGGGGGGGGGGGTGTGCATGTGTGGTGTGTGTGGTGGTGGTCTATGTGATGTGTGTGTGTGTGTGTGGTGGTGGTGGTGGGATGTGTGTGTGTGTGAGCATGCGTATGTTTGCGTGCGTGTGCATGTGGTGCTATGCATGTGGTGTGTATGTGGGTGGTGATGGTGTAGGAGGTAGTGGTGTTTTTGTGGGTGCGTGCTCATGCATGTGGTGCATTGGCGCATGTGTTGTGGTGTGTGTGTGTGCGCGCGCGCGCATGGGGGGGGGGTGGTGGTGGGTGGTGTGGGTGGGTGTGTAGGTGGGTGTGTGTGTTGGTGGTGGGCGTGTGTGTATGGTGGTGGTCGGGGGTGCGTGTGTGCGCGCGCACGTGTGGTGCATGTGGGGTGCGTGTGTGGTGGGGGTTGTGTGTGTGTGGGGTAGTGAAATTCATAGATTAGTCAATTTAAATTTTGGTTTCTCATTATAGTACATTGCACTTGTCATGCTTCTTTGAAACTTTTCAATCTAATTCAGTTTCTTTTTCTTAGTTTGACACAATGCTTGACACTGCAAACTCAAATTTAAATGAGCACTTTGATGAGTGTTTTGATTTCATTGATGAAGCTAAAAAAAGATGGTGATAGCGTGTTAGTGCATTGTTTTGTAGGAAAATCAATAAGGTAGTCACTTTTCTATGAGTTTATATTTGAGTTTGTATCTGTTGTTTGTTTCAAGATACAGAGTTTGTATCTGTTGTTTATTTCAAGATACAAAGTTTGTATCTGTAGTTTTTTCAAGAAACCTTAATTCAATTATACTGAGTTTGTATTTGCTGTTTTTTTTCGAGAAACCTTAATTTAAGATACTGAGCTTGTATTTGTTGTATCATTTTGTATCTATATGTTTTTGTTTTTGTGAGTTTGTATCTATTGTATCTATTGTTTATATCTAATTTTGTATCTGTTGTTTTGTTTCAATGATTTTGTATCTGGTATAAAATAATTTAATTTAAAAAGTCAGACTTTTCACGACATTTCTAAATAGAACCACCGTTAAAAATCTGTAAAGACTTTTCATAGCACTTCTATTTAGAATTGCAATGAAAAGTCTCTATAAAATCAGACTTTTCACGACAATTCTATTTAGAACTGCAATGAAAAGTCTTAGTTTACAGACTTTTCATAGTAGTTCTAAATTGAACCACCGTGAAAGTGACTTTTCTCGGTGGTTCTATCAATCAGAATCTGATTGACAGAGAAAAGAGAGTAAAAAGTAAAAGGTTAAGTTTAAGAAGTTTCTCTGTTTTCTCCCAATTAATCCACTGTAGCAAGAGCTAAATGGGTTGATCTGCAAGGAGAGATGCGATGGAAGCATTTCGAACGTTTTCTCTGTGTAAAACTTGGAAAGAAAGATGATTGTTATAAAAGAGTTGTATCAATAAAAAGATAGATCATAACCCACTAATCATCTACCACAACTAAATACTAGTCTATGAAGAAAACAATATCATATAGGACCTAGAAAGATTGATCCTAGTATGTTGCTTCAAATTCAAGCAAGAAGAGTAAGATAGAATGTAAACTTTAATTAAAGTATACTAGATAAAATTAAACATTAGTTTATCAAAGTTTCTAAGTGTAGCATAAGAAAAATCATTTAGACTTAACATTAAGCTATCAAAGTATCTAAGCATAAATCGAGAATAATCATTAAATAGTATAACCCTAAAATTGATTTAACTTAATTCATTACTAATCTTTAAGAATTTTAACATAATCCTAGGATTTTAAACCAGCATACAATTCAATCAATTCATCTTATAGAACTAGACTTAGTTGGTAGAGAGATTAGCAAACTAGAAGATAATTAGTTACTCATATTCATGATAAAACTAAGCATGGTGATTGTGAAATACACCTAGGGGGTGAATAGGTATTTTGCTAATCAAATATAATTTTAAAACTACTTATGATGAATTATGCAAGTGGTCACTCAAAATAAGAATTGAAATCAAATTCCCCTTGAAGGGCTCTAGAACTTCTCCTCTTTGATTCCTCTAGATAATGAGTTGAGGTACTCAATTGCCTCCTTGTTGAAATGAGTATAGACCGGTAATAAAAGTGATGGAATGAAAACAATTATAGAATGCAAGATGAACAATTACACAAGTATGAAAATTGAAAAATAATAGAGAGCAAGACATAATCAATCACAAACACAAAGGAATTTGTTCCGAGGTTCGAGTCACCCCTCTACGGCCCCGCCTTCACCACTATGAAGGATTTCACTATCCTCTGAGGGATCTTACACAAAGGGACCTTATACGAAGGAATTATAACTTGGTCTACACAAGATCGGAGTACACAACTCCACCAACTCAACCCTCTACACAAGAGGTAGCACAAAACCAATTGAGATTACAAAGCACTTGGTGATCTAATAAGATCATAAGCACTTTCTCTTATAACTTCTTGCAGAGTGGAATATGAAGTGATGCTCAAGAAGTTAAGTGAGAGATGAAAATCAGTTAGAAAGAATATAGGAGTTTTAAAATCGACTGAAAATAGTTTTGAAAAAAAAGAACTTGGAGATTGAAAGCTAAAAAATCTTCTCTTTAGAAACAAACTTGAAAACTTGTGTATTTTTTTGTCCAAGACCAAAACTCATGAACCATATATATAGGGAATGAATAAATATTATTTAAAAATCATACCAGGTCATTTGGGGTGTATTTAGACACTTGGAAACCAAACTTTTCCGTTGGAATCCACTAAAAACAAAACAGATTCAAAAACTAGCCGTTATGGTCATTTGGCAGCCTGTCGGTCGACCGGTTGACCGACAGGTCATCCAGAATAGAGCCGTTGGCTCTGGTCGACCGGGTGGTTCACTGCTCGGTATTTAAAAAGAAAATTTTAAATTGTCGGTCGACTGACCCTAACCGAGAGTGAGGGTTCTCAATTGGTCGAGCGGTCGGTCGACCATAAGGGTTAGCGGTCGACCGGTCGATCGACCAACAACGTGCATAAATGTGCACGCCGCTGGCCAAAGGCTCGGTCGACCGCCCGGTCAACTGATCTGGCCTGCAATGGGCAACGGTCGACCGGGCGGTCGACCATTCTGGCCTGAAACAGTTTTATGTATGGTTTTTGAAATTCAAACAATTTTCAAAATATTTTGTATTTGTCTAAGGGTAATGTAGCAATGTATAGGTGATGAAATACATATTCTAAACTTGCTATAAAATTTTAGAAAAATTATGAAACATGTATCAAAACCAATCATGCAAAATATCGGTACTACCAAACCTTGTATTTTTCAAAATCGTGTATTTGTGTGTATAACTTCTTGAGTATTACTACCATATTCTACACTTTAACAAACTGATATCTTACAAGGCTCTAGGTGACTATAAGATCTTCAACCGGGCTTCTCCATTAGTGACATTTGAGTGCTTTGAGCTGTCGCTGAGAGAGGCGACAGTCACGGAGTCATCATCTACTGTGAGGGAGAAGACATTGCATGATTTTTCTTTGAGCTTGGGCTTGTTGGTTTCCCATTTCTCACCTTTGACAATATCTGCGTAGACCCATATGGTTTCTCCAGACTCTGTCGTGATCGGAATGAGGCCCTTTGCTTTCTGTTGTTCAGCCATAGGGTTGATGACATCCAATCTTGCCTTAGGGATTGGGACCAATCCGTCTTGGACAATTATCTTCGAGAATATCCCAAAGTTAAGAGTCACCATGTTGATGGTGACTTTCTTTTGTTCTGATTTGAGAGTCAGAACTCTAGCGTCTACCAGGGCTTGAATTTTGTCTTTGAGGACATAGCACCTGCTGGTAGGGTGATGTACCATCCTATGAAAGAGGCAGTAATTTGGATCATTTGTACGCCCCACTTCATTAGGTCGCCGAGCTTCAGGTAACTTGAGTTTATTACCCTTGTGTAGTAAATGGAAGATTGTCACTACCTGTTTCTCTTTGAAGGAGTACACCTTTGGCGAGAATTTAAATTTCTGATTACCGTTAGTGTTATTCTTCTGATTCGGTTGTGCCATCCTTGATAGCTTAATGACCATGGTTTTCTTCCCCTTTGATTGAGAAGATTGAGCTGGGTTGCGCCCTTTGGTGTTAACCCTCCACTTGTTCTTAGGGACTGAGAGTTCAAACTTTTTAGCCGATTTCTTGGCTATCTCAGCTTGCTCAATAAGTTCCTTTCATGTATGGGCTTTGACTGCTCCCATACGAGCTTCTATTCTATCCAAGAAGTTATGCTGACATGTCTGGAGTAATATAGGTAACGGCATGCCTGCAGGGCACATGAGTGAAAGATTGCGGAATCTCTTAATGTATTCCCGTACAGATTCTCCTCCTTTCTGGACTGTTGAGAGGAGCTTGTCCATAGTCACCTTGGTATCACCTTCGTAGAATCGAGAGAGAAACCGAGTTTCTAAGTCAATCCAAGAATTGATGGAGCCGCTAGGCAGGCTCCTAAACCAGTTAAAGGCTACCCCCTTAAACGTGCCGATGAATATTCTTGTCATGATGACATCATTATCTATCACATTATCGGTTTGAGATCGGAAGAAATAAATATGTTGGTTGGGCGAGCCCTTGCCATCATACATATGCAACATAGGTGGTTTGGACTTCGATGGGTATGGTACCCCACTCCAGTGGATACGGACGAGTCATCCACACTTTCTTCAGTTCATCCCTCTGGTTAGGAAAGCAATATGAGCCTGGGTGCCTTTAATGACCTCGGCACCAATTGAGGAGCTTTCCTTCGACTTCTAAGTCTTAGGACGCTCATCATCGTTATGCTCCATATCGTTATGATTGCTGCTAGTGTTATTGGTACTCCGGATAGTCAGGAGCTGAGCGAGCATCTGCTGGATGTTATCCAAGGCTTCTTGTTGAGCCCTGAAAGTCTGCTCTTGTGTCTCCATCCGTCGACGGAGGTCATCATCATTGTTGTCAGCCATGTTAGCAGACACAAGACCCGTTCGTACCGAGCTGATTGTGGCAGAAGAGGTATATCCGCTGGCTTCCTCCTCACCATCCGACCATTGGAAAAGATTTCTCAATGGTGTAGGCGACACGGCTCCAGTTGACGAAGAAGGTTATTCATAATCATAGGGTATTGCTACCCTAGAGCGAGTACCCTGGAGCACCCTCTTGGTTCACCAGAACCTGACTCAAGCCGGGGCTATAGTCGGAGTCTGGGGAGGTGAGTGGAGGAGTGAAAGTTCCTCATCTCCGTCTTCACGACCAGAAAAGATCCCCCTCTGCTTATCATGTTAACAGAGGCCGCTGCGAGATGGATCACTTTCGTTGCCTTCTTTTTTCGGGGCTTGGCTTCTCATCAGTCTGGGTCGATATTCGGTCGAATACCGATTGATGATTGGAGTAGCAGTTGTTTGGGCCTTTCCTAGGTAGCAATGGACGGAGTGTATCATCACAAGTTAACACCCTTTTTGTCCGCACTGGGACAACGAGATGTGAGTGGGTTCCTCTGAGAAAAACTTTCGCTTTGTGCTCAGATAATTTCTCAAGTCTGTGTTAACTGGACCCAACCTATCCATCACAGAGATCCAAAGAAACTGGAAGTTAGCCTTGTTGGGCTGAGAAGCCTTAGGCCTAGTCTTAAAGGCTTTCCTCTTGGCTGTAGGCTAAGCTAAGATAGCTTCACTTGAAAGTGTAACTTTACAAGATGAAGTTACTGTTTTAGTTCTGCCCTTGGAGGCGAACTTAGCTCTGCCGTGTAGAGTTTTTTCCACAAGCGAAGTTAGAAGAACCTCGCTATTAGCACTTAGTCGTGCTTTACCTCTAACCTCGTGGCAGAGTAGTTAGCACTTGGTGCTGAGAGCGACGCTAGATCAGAGACGCTATTAGCACGCACAAGCGCTCTGGTCTTAGCCTCGCATGTGGCAGTTTTAACACCGCCCAAGAGTGTTATTGAGGCAAGTGGGGCTGCAGTAGCCTCGCTATAAGCACAAGATGCTTTAGCTTTAGCCTCACTGGATAGGCGAAGCTGAGGAGCAGAGGGAGTCTTGTAATTAGCTTCATGAGAAGCTGATTCGAGAGAGGCAAGGGTGGACTTTGCAATCCACATAGCCTTGGCATAGGCTATTTTAGGTTCGCACGGAACCCTTGAAGGCTTGCGCGCAACGTTAACACGCTGGCGCGGGGCTAACTTAGTCCCAGTTGGCACTGTAGCAGGCTCGCACAGAGCTAGTTTAGGCTCACAGGGGGCCTGTTTAGCCTCGCATGAGGCAGAATTAGGTTCGCGGAGAACCTCATTAGTCTCAACAGAAACTTGCTTCCCAGAAATAGCCAAGGGTATTTTGGCTAAGCTGACCTTTCTGTGCTTGCGCACATGTAGGGGACTTTTGCTACCCCCAGAAAGAAGTTGTTCAAACTTCTCTTGGTCAAAATGAATGACCAATGTTTTAGCAATAGATCCGAGGATCTGATCGTCGCATTGCAACACTTGATTCTCAGTAGTGGAGAAACAAGTTCTCAGTGGAGTCGCCATCTTGTTTTTCATTGAAAATTCAATAAAATAAAAACTTACAAAAGTATTAAGGAGCAAAATTACAAGTAATTAAAAGAAAAATTATAAGTAGATCTCCTCTGAGATTTTTGGTGAAAGTTGGGAGTCTGATCAGCGGGTGACCACTTTGTCCCGTTGACGATGCGATTAATCGATCTTCGAATGCTATTGCTTGAGAATTCCTTCTCGCCTGGTTCTGTAGATTCCTTGAAAGGGAGGAAGGCCTTAGGGTATTAACACCCTAAACTTAGAGAATTAATTCCCTGAAGCTTCTGAGAAATAAGAAAAAGTTAGCCTTGCTAGCTCCCTCGATGCCTTTAGCTTCGATGCTTCATGCACGATGCTTTCTCTTTGCTTTTCCTCTTCTGTCTCTTTTGCCCTGCCTTAATTGCCTCTCTTTTTCTGCTTTCCTGCTTGTCTGCCCCGAGCTCATTCTCAAATGAGCTATTTATAGGCTCTGGAGGGGTGTAACCGCCCCTAGAATTCAGTCACGACTGACAACAGTCAGCTAGCCTCGCACCGAAGGCTGTTTTGCGCTTCGCGCGAGGGTATAACGCTCGCGCTAGGCTAAATGTGAGCCGCATGCGAGGCTAGACAGGCTCGCGCGAGCCTAAAAAAGGCCTATTGACTTAGCCGTTCTACTAAACGTGGGGCGAAGTAGGCAGGTGTAACCACCCACTTAAAGTGGTATTACACTAACGTACTACAGTTAGCCCACTAAATAATAGGTCAAAGGTTTGACCTGGCAGCCCTCTCTTAGAGGCATAGAAAACCTTGTGCGAGGCTGGATGTAGCCTAGTGCGAGACTAGGTTTAACTCCGCACGCGGGGCTAAAAGCTCTTAATCAGAGCTGTCACGTCTTCGGCAAAGCTAGAAAATTAGCCCTGTGCGGCTATATTCAGCTTCAGGCGAAGCTAGCACTTGGCTCATTTCTGAGCTTTGAAGGGCTTCAAGGCGAAGCTAGATAATTTAGCCTCTGGAGTGAGGCTAACACCTTGGGCTTGCGTGAGGCTAAGTATTGAGTTGACTTAGCCTCAAAAAGCAGTGTTTGGCCTGCTGTCTGCTTTACTGGATCAGCGAGGCCTGAACTTCTTCTTTATCCCTCAGGATGTGTTAAGTTGGTCATCAACTTATTCACGACTTGTCTTTTGTAGATGTTGACAAGTTGGACATCGTTCTGATCAGTTAAAAAGCTGTACGGGAGTTTGTCTTTTTCAATGTGTCAACAATTATCATCTATATTTCACCATTTTATGCCTATTTTGTTACACATTTAATTCTGCACGGGTGTTTTTGTTTATATTTTTGCAGAAATTAGGTCAAGGGCACAAATTAGAAAAAAAGAGATGAAAAAACAGAAAATCGATGTTAAAGAGATGATTGCAACAGTATATTTCAAGATCCAGACATCCGAGGCAGACAAGACTTGCCAACAAAGACTACACAATATATATAAGAGAATTTCAAAATTTAAGGTCAAAATCAGCCATAAGTCGGCTGGCCAGCCGACCTGATTGGCTACGCAGCCAACCACTATTCAAAACAAAAAGCAGAATCGGATTCAGATTGGACACGTTTTAGTTTTTTGATTATAATTTCGCTACAGAAGTCCAAATCTGATGATTAAAGATACTACAGAAAGGTGATTGAAAGGGCTATAATTATTATGTTGACAACTTTTTAGTTCAATCATTTAATGGCTCATTTTCAGGAATTATTGCCATGTGGCTGCAGTCTAATTTCGAATTGAATTCTTACATTGAGTTAAAGTTGGATTAGAAGTCCTATTGTATTTCTTATTTTAATTAGTTCTGAGGTCTATATAAAGGGTTGCAATCTCTTATAATTATTGATTGAGTTGGAAACTGCACACAGAAAATACAAAATTTCAGAACTTTATAATTGAAGTGTGCAAGTACTCAATGCTACCTCTATAATAAGTGGCTATGCGGGTCGTGATCCATATAGAGGGACTAGCGATGGAAGCTTTTAAGTAAGTTCGTTTCTTTTTGAATTTACAAAAATATGTTAGAAATTTCTTCTCAGTTGTAGAAAAAGAAAACAAAAAGGTTAGTTAGAAGATGTGAAGAAGATGATAAAAGAAAAGATGATGATGATGTTGTTGTTTTATTTACAAAACAAAAGGAAAAACTAAATAAATAGGATAATGTTAGTTTTGGAGTAGAATTCTAAATTAAGAATTAAAAGAAAACTAAAAATTCTTACTTACCTCTTTCGCGCTCATATACCTTGAATCCGTCGCTATGACTTACCTAGTCTTTGAAGGCGATCAAGCATGGCGTGTAGAATCTTCTCCGTTCCCGATCTACATTATGAATAAAAGAACAGCTAAACTAATAAAGGAATGGTTGTTCATCACCATAAACCATCAAGGGCACTTGCAATGGCGAAGCAGTCTCGAGGCTATTGGATTCACTTGAATTACAAATACATCAGAGGAAAGTAAATAAAACAAGAACAAAGAAGAAAAAGTATCTTTTGATTCAATTGAATAACAATGAAAGAAAAGATGAATACTTACACTAGTGTCACTCTCAGTATAAGCTCCTTTCTCATTCCTCCATGAAACTCTTCTCTCCTCTTAGTTATATAGAGAAAAATAAAAATTACATTAAAAGAGAAAGAAGAATCTACGTTAAACCTATACAAGAATCTAGTCTACTCTCTACTTAATTATGCTCCTTTTTTTTGCTTTCAGGAATTGTAGTATTTATAATATAAAAGGAGTGACAATGGTGAAGAGATGGGCTCAAATTGCTGGCCCAACAACCAATATCCTTATCCTTGTTATCCCTTTTATACTGATAAATTCATCTCTGGACTTCTTAATTTGAAATTATCTTCATTGATTTCTCAAGTAAGGATAATAAATCCTAATAAATCTGATTTAGTTGGAATAAATTTGATAATATTCTTTCTTTGTTATCACATTTTTTCTGATAAGATTTACCTCTAGACTTCTGAATTTGGGATTTTCTTTGTAGATCTTCAATTTAACCAAATGGATCTTTAAAAATTCAATTTTAACTGATTTTATCTGGTGTTATCTTCTCTAATTTGCTCCAATCTTTAGATAGAATTGCTTTTAAATATCTGAATTTGAGTAGATTTTTATTGATTTGTTTGAGCTTTTAAAACTCCATATTTAATTGGATAAACTTGTCTATTTCTCCTCTTTCTCCATAAATTACCCTGCATACCATTAAACATTAAAATGAATTAAATAGTAGAGTTTTATTATAAAATAAATTTGAAAATATGACACATGTGACACTAAATATGCAATGCACGTATACAATCATACCCCCAAACCTATCTTTTGCTCGTCCTTGAGCAAAATAAAAAATAAATTATTCTAACACACTTTCGTATGAATCACGGTTGCACTGAGCATGTGCAACAAGTCGTTAAACCTCCAGGTTACCCCTACATGATGAGTTTTGTCTTGTGAGAGTTTTCATTGGATTACACCCACAAAATTCATAAAAAAAAGAGAAATAAAGTGTTAGCATTTTTGAAAACACATTTTGAAAGGATGAGAAAATATTTGAAGTATTATTGTAAGAATTCAAGTAGTCTATAAGTTATAGGAAAATCACATTTTTCATTCATAAACTTAATCTCTATTCAAAAACTTGTTATCAATCAACGTAAGGATTCAAACTGTATTTCTCATCTAGTTTATTACTTTACTTTAAGTCATATGCACCTTCATGACCCTGAGATTTTGACTAGGGGTTCTTTAACTCTAACTCTTATGCCTTATTTATTTAATTTTTTATTTTTTTGGTGGTATTATTTCTTCGTTCTATTAGGCTTTTTAATCTGCCGATGTAACGAGATTTAGTCAGTGACACCAAACCGGGTGATCTTAGGGCACTGGGTGAGAAAACACCCCAAGGACTTAAGGACTCGAGCAAACAATGCCATAAAACTAAGGATTTTATTTATTATGTGGACCGCTTTTAGGCGTGAATACTTATACTTTATGAGGCACAAGTACTCAGCTTAATTAGAGAATTTTTGATATATATATAATATATATATATATATATATATATATATATATATATATATATATATGGGGTTACTGTACCTCAGCCGACGGCTGAGAGAGTTTCTCAGCCCCCGGTGACGTGGCCGAATATATGCCACAGATCGGCCGCAGAGTGTAGGCGCCAAAAAAAAAAAACAAAAAAATCTCGCCTAAACATTCGTGAATCAAAATGACAAAAATACCCCTTTTTTACTTCTAAACTAGCATAAACTAATCCACAAACAAAATTTACCTACAGAATTTCAGCTGTGAATATATCTACAGTTATAAAATTCTTAATTCTACTACAGACGAAACATGATATCGTTTAGAACATTGCGACCATCGTCGCAGAATTAATACAATTTATATATGACGACTGCGGCACTAGTCGCAGTCATATTATAACAAAAGTCGCAGTCTGCAACCCTAGTCGCATTCCTTTTTTATATCATGTCTGCGACCCTAGTCGCATTCCTTATTCCCATAAAAATAACAGACGAAAACATGGTCGCAATCTTTTTTCAGCTGCGACCTCGTTCAGAACAGCGACCATGGTCGCAATCTTTTTTCAGCTGCGACCTCGTTCAGAACAGCGACCATGGTCGCAATCATTTTTCAGCTGCGACCTCGTTTAGAACAGCGACCATGGTCGCAATCTTTTTTCAGCACTGCGACCAAAGTCGCAATCCTTTTTCGCATGCCTTATGGAACAGAATTTTTATAAGTTTACAAAGTAGATTAGCGTATATCACATCTTATAAAATACTATATTAATTACACTAAATTAAATGAATTAAAAGAAGTAATTAATATTCTATCTACCGTGATAAAACAACAGTCTCGGAAAAAGAGATGCAATAATATTAATCTCGATAAAGGAAAGATGTGCACCATACGTAATCTAAAGATATAGGAAAAACATTCTAAAAAAAGTTAATTTGTACTTCACGCAGTAAACCTCTGGAAAAAAAGCAACTCTTCGGATTCTCCCGCCATAACTCTTCAATTAAATATTTTTTTACCACTTCTTCCAATACTCAACCTTCACCTATAACAATTATTATTACTATTCATGTTCTTTCACATTCTTTACCTTTATATAGTGCTTGTAACTAATACATTATCTCATATCTAAAAACAATATTTTTGCTCTTCCTTTTCAATTCATTCTTGAATCATGTCTTCCCCATCTTCTTCCTCTGAAAACTTAGATTTCAACTTCAATCGTTCCCCCACCGGTCCTTTTTCTCCAGGATATTCTAGTGAATCTGATACCAGTCTGGACTTCACTCCTTTTGACTATCTCACTACATCAAATAATGTATTAACTGATCCTCCTATTCATGAGGATAATGAAGATTTCATGTGGGTTAGTGAGGAAGACATTATCCCTCTGCCACTTGACGGAGACACGCTTAAAGAAAGTATGTCCTCTGATGCTGTAGGCTCGCTTTCTCGCAACGGATCGGACGAAGAGCTTGATAGAGACGATCCATTCCGGGAGTTTATCAGTGAAACAAAAAAATCTCAAAAACAGGAAGATGATGAGGAAATAAGTGATGAACATGAAGAGCAGAAGAATGAAGACGACGAATCTGCTTATGATGGTGATAATGACGAGGATTAGGATTTCCTGACCTTCTGATATTCAACCTTATTTTGTCTTCTTTAAAAGCTTTTAATTCTCATTTTTGTAAGGTCTCTTTCTGACTATATTAACTTATAAGCCCTTTTAATGCTCTTTTAATTACATATGAAACTGCGACTGCTGTTCTTTAACATTGCGACCATAGTCGCAGTCCTACTACGCATGCAATAAGTAAAAAAAATTCATAGTTTATAGGCGGCTGAGACAACAGTTACGGTGAAGCGCAAAACATATAAAAACATACGTAAACTGCGACTGTAGAATCAGTCCTTAGTCACCGTTATTAAATTTAACTTAGCAAAAAAAAAATCATCCAGAAAAATGCAGTCGTGGGTACTGCGACCATAATCGCAGTCCATGATCGCATAATATATGTAAAAACCAATTTAATAGTTCATAGGACGATCAGGACCCTGGTGCAGTTGTTTTTGTTTGCACTGTAGATGATTGCGACCTTGGTCGCAGTGTAGACCATGGTCGCAGATGTCTGTTTGCGCAGTTGTTTATATTTGCACTGTATACTTATGCGACCATGGTCGCAGTGTCGACCCTGGTCGCAGTTGTTTATGTTTGTACTGTATACTTATGCGACCTTGGTCGCATTATTGACCCTGGTCGCAGTTGTTTGTGTTTGCACTGTAGATGATTGCGACCTTGGTCGCAGTGTAGACCATGGTCGTAGATGTATATGTTTGCACTGTAGACTTATGCGACCTTGGTCGCAATGTCGTTCATTGTTTACATTTGCACTGTAAATAATTTATAAACAATAACCTAAATCCTATAAAAGAGCGGCAAAAAAGGGGGAAAAATAATAATAAATAATAACCTAAATCTGACAACGAGCGATCCAAAAAATTGCCTTGTGGGCAAATAATAATAAACAATAATGAAAGTTACCGAAAGAGTAGCTTTTCATAAGGGGTATTTAGTAATTTAACTTCTTCCTATAAGCGGGCCGCAAGTTAGTGGAGTGACAAAATTGAGCCACGTCACCGCAGGCTGAGAGAGTTCTCTCAGCCGCAGGCTGATATACATCTCTCTCTCTCTCTCTCTCTCTCTCTATATATATATATATATATATATATATATATATATATATATATATATATATATATATATATATATATATATATATATATATAAAGGCAAAAGAATCTTTATTTTTGAACCCTAAGCGTGTAAATGTATAAAATATGCATATTTCATTAAGGTAAAAATCAAGACTAAATTACTTTTCTTAATTTTCTTCTTAATCCAAGAAATCAAACAAATAATCATATTTTGATCAAGTATAAGAAATCCTAATTATGATTCTCCTATTCCTTAAAATTAACTTAATTTCTTATAAAAAAATAGGTCAAAATATTGTTTTTCTTTTCAAAAAGTTTAAAAAGCAAAGAAAATGTTAATTTTTTTAAATAAAAAGAAAACCTATGTTATGTTAGAACCCTCCCCCACACCTATCTCATGCATTATCCTCAATGTTTGAATGAATGCTTAAATGCATAAAAAAGAAGAAAGAGAAGGATAATGTTACCTCAAGGTGGTGGTCCGGTGGTGGTCGGATTTGGCCAAGCGTTGCTACCCAATCAAAATAATGTGGTAGTTCACGGAACTCACCTTTATTGACCTCTTTTCTTTTTACAAAATTACAATCCCTAATATGAATAGGATCATGAAAGATCCTATCAAGAAACTTATCCTTTTACATGACCAGTAATTGAAAATCATCACGGAGTCATCATGGTCTATACCTATGTCCAACAAAAGAATGTGACTTGGTGGAATGGTTAACTTGGGCTCAAGAATGATAAGTTCGGGAACCAATACTAACTTGAGAAAATCAACTTTGGATTCGCGGATCAGTTTTAGTTCAAGAGTTGAGTCCAAATCAAAGAATTGAAATTCACATTCTTTTCCCATCAATGGAATGTGATTATTCAAAATTGGTGATTCAATTTCTAGATCTATAGGTACGGGAATAAATGTTGGCGTAGAAAATTGGTCCAAATTGGGTAAGGATACCAGAGTCAATATAGGTTCGAAGATAGGAATTGAATCACAAGGTTGGGGATTGGGTCACATTCACATTCAAGTTCAATCTCATTGAATGAAAAACTTGCCAATTTGTCTATGATTTAGAATTGGTCAAGTTCAAGTTTGTGTGATAAAATTGAATCTTGGTCAAAGTCTTCAAGATTCTATGATTCTTTGTTTTCATCAATATGGCTAGAAGTGTCGGGAATAGTCAAATATTGGGTAGGGAGAGTTTCTTATTTCTACGCATGTTTTTCAATTGACTAACTCTTGCTTCTATCATATTTAAAGGATCACTTTGGAATTGAATCATGGATTCCGTACTCTTTTCTAAGTCGGTATGTTTATCTTGTAAAATAGAGTAAGGATCTTTGATTTGAAAATTTTGACAAGATATTGAGTCTTCTAGAATTTAAATTCATCGCTCAAGCTCTTCTAAGGCTTCCATCCTCTTTTCCCAGTCAATTGATTCTTCTAATGGTTGTTCGGGAGAAGGAGTATATGAAGCCGGATATAAGACTCAGGAGAGTTGTATTTCACTGACTCTGTGAAGTGTAGTGATGATTGTTTCAGTCTTTTTCATAGTATTGGGATTAGGACATATATTGATTCGGATAAAACTAATCCAGCATACTTGGTTGGTTAAAATTATGATATGCCCGGTTGGTAATATTCTAGTCAAAAGAGGTCAGGGTGAAATATGAATCACAATTTGCATATGAATAATTGTAATTATAATCCATATAACCAAGATGTCAAAAACAAAAATAAAAACAAATAGACAAACAAACAAATAAAAAGAAAAAAAATAAATGTAGCCTAAGTTAGGGTAGATCTTAGACCTAGACGACTTTTAACTGGTTAGACTATCCATGGGGGGTATATTGCAGAATCTGACCACAAGTTAATCGGTCAGGTAGGGGCAAGATTGGTGTGAGGTATCCATGCTTAAAAGCGGCGGGCCTAATTAAGCTAAACCACCAGCCTTCAAGGTTTTACCTCTCAATTCTCAACCTTTGACACCGATTTGACAAGAGTCAAATTCTAATCAACTTCCCTATTAGGTCAGTCTCCTATCGAGTCCGAGATGTCCCTAAGGCCAATGTCTACTCAGTTTTAATTAGGTTTGGGTTAGTGAGTGAGGAGATTGTTTGTCGGCTAAGGGAGGATAATGACTTCCCCATCTTATCTTGTTTATAGGATAAGCCCTTAAATTAATTTAGTGCAATGTGCACATGTATATGAAAAGCAACACTTAAGTAATGAAAACAATTCAAAAATGTTCCTATATTACATGCTATGCACACGTACCTTTGCTCCAACACTCTTCAATAGTAATGTAAAAGATATGTGAATTAGACATATGCCAAATTCAAGTCTAAACTATTTTTAACATTTACAAACAATCACTTTACTGTTGAATTAAATACAGTGTGCAAAATAAATTAATAAGGAAATCTATCACATGCAGAAGCTATATTTTGCAGTGTGAAAGCACCTGCAAAAAAAAAATCAATTAGTAGTCTACCACAAATGTCATGGAAACACGGCTTTTGCCGCATTTGCGCGGCACAGTTGTGGGCTCTGATGCTCTGTCTTCTTGGGCAGAGGCACAGAGTAGCAATATGTCAATTGCAGTTCTTCGATTCCTGAATTCAGCCCTTGCACACAAAAACAAAGAAGAAAAGGTTAAATTGTTTAAGTAAATCAAAAAGAAAATGAAAACTTACCGTCCCTCCCCGACAACAGCGCCAAAATTTGATTGAGTTGAAACCTGTACACATAAAATACAGAATTTTAGAACTTTATAATAGAAGTATGCAACTACTCAATGCTACCGCTATAGTAAGTGGCTATGCGGGTCGTGATCCACAAGGAGGGACTAGCGATGAAAGCTTTCAAGTAAGTTCATTTCTTTTTGAGTTTACAAAAATATGTTAGAAATTTCTTCTCAATTTTAGATAAAGAAAACAAAAATGTTAAGTTAGAAGATGTGAAGAAGATGGTAAAAAAAAAAAGATGATGAAGTTGTTGTTGTTTTATTTACAAAAGAAAAGAAAATTAAATAAAGAGGAGAATGTTAGTTTTGGAGTAGAATTCTAAACTAAGAATTAAAAGAAAACTAAAAATTCTTACTTACCTCTTTCGTGCTCATGTACCTTTGATCCGTCGCTACGACTTACCTAGTCTTTGAAGGTGATCAAACATGATGTGTAGGATCTTTCCCGTTCTCGATCTACACTATGAATAAAAGGGCAAGCTAAACTAACAAAGGAATGGTTGTTCATCACTATAGGCCATCAAGGGCACTTGCAATGGCAAAACAGTCTTGAGACTATTGGATTTACTTGGATTACAAACACATCAGAGGAAAGTAAACAAAAACAAGAATAAAAAAGAAAAAGTAATTTTAGATTCAATTAAATAACAATGAAAGAACAGATGAATTCTTACATCGGTGTCACTCTCAGTATAAGCTCCTTTCTCATTCCTCCATGAAGCTCTTCTCTCCTCTCAGTTACATAAAGAAAAATAAAAATTACATTAAAAGAGAAAGAAGAACCTAGATTAAATCTATATAAGAATTTAGTTTACTCTCTACTTAATTATGTTCCTTTCTTTTTGCCTTCAAGAATTGCAGTATTTATAAGATAAAAGGAGTGGCAGAGGGTGGTGAAGAGATGAGCTCAAATTGCTGGCCCAACAACATTATCCTTATCCTTGTTATCCCTTTTATACTGATAAGTTCATCTCTGGACTTCTGAATTTGGGATTATCTTCATTGATTTCTCAAGTAAAGATAATATATCCAAATAAATCTGATTTAGTTCGAATAGATTTGATAATATCCTCTCTCTGTTATATCATATTTTCTGATAAGATTTGTCTTTGGACTTCTGAATTTGAGATTATCTTGTAGATCTTCAAGTAAACCAAATGGATCTTTAAAAATCCAGTTTTAACTAATTTTATCTAGTGTTATCTTCTCTGATTGCTCCAGTCTATAGATAGAATTGCTTCTAAACATTTGGATTTGAGTAGATCTTTATTGATTTGCTTGAGCTTTTAAAACTCCATATTTAAT
Organism: Agave tequilana; assembly: GCA_038442645.1. Lineage (NCBI taxonomy): Eukaryota > Viridiplantae > Streptophyta > Magnoliopsida > Asparagales > Asparagaceae > Agave > Agave tequilana. The sequence goes on along the minus strand of JAVJIF010020272.1, from coordinate 10,347 downwards.
TGGATAAACTTGTCTATTTCTCCTCTTTATCCATAAATTACCCTGCATACCATTATATATTAAAATAAATTAAATAGCAGAGTTTTATTACAAAATAAATATGAAAATGTGACACATGTGACACTAAATATGCAATGCATGTGTACAATCAATTGTATAATCTTATCATAGAAACAAGTTTTATAATTTAAGTTTTAGTTTCTCTCTTATAAATACTCTATCTTATATAAAATTCTGACTTTTGAAGAAGAAATTCTGGTGCTTTAGAAGAAGAAGATTAGAGGAGAAACGAAGATTAAGGAATAGATCGATCCTTAATTGGTGTTATCCTTTCCCTTTCTCTTTTAATTTACTATATGAAGATAGAAATCATATTTATTATTTTGCTTTGCAATTTCTTTATCATGAACTAAATCTCCATACCTAGGGCATTGACGTAGGCAATTATTATGAAGATTTAATCTTATTGCTTTGTGTTAGTTCTATTTACCACTTTGTTCTTCATGTTGGATTCTTATCATGTTAATTTTCTATTTTCGTTCCTCAAGTAATTAGTTGTTGTACACAACTATATTGATGAATAGGTTTGAGACCGAGAGGAGATAATCTAGCAACGCTTCATAGGAATAGAAACCACAACTTCACACATTGAGATCGAGAGGAGATACGTAATTTGTACAATCGTGTGAGAAAGATCTATTAAGCTTAATGTATCTCTTAACTTATAAATATACTAGATCGAGAGATTGTACGTTCTTTATTAAGGGATATCATTAGTGTTGCTTAAGAGAGAATACTAATTGAGATAGGGACTTTCGATTGTAAACATGAGTAGTATGTAGCTACTAGCACAATCAACTTGTTAATTCAGATTATTAATTGTTGAAATCAATTGCCCTAGTATTTTTCCTATCCAACGCCAATATCTTTTTAGTCTATTTCACTTTTATATTTTTATCCATCTTTCAAATAAAGTTTTAATTTAATACACTTTTGGTACTTAATAAGATACCAATCTTCGTGAGTTCGACACTCTATTTATCACTTTATTACTTGTAAACGATTGGTGCATTTGCTAATTCGCTCATCAAGTTTTTGGCGCCGTTGACAGGAATTATTTTATCTTTTTTAATATCAATACAATTTGACTCTAGTGTTACTTTGAATTCTATTTTATTTTTATTTCTTTTTCTTTTATTTCAGGTCTATGGATTACAATTATCATTGGTCCTCATAAAGATTCGAGCCCATGCAAGCATGCGAGTAGTGTGGAGGAAATCATGTTAGTATTGTTTGTTAATATTATGCGAACACTTATTCCTACAATCCGGCTTGGGAAATCATCAATTCCTTTCTTGGAACTACAACAATTATTCAATCGAGCCTCATATTTTGCATCTCAAGAGAAGAAGTCTAGATTGGAGGAAACTATGTAAAGCTTCAATAGAACTTATGAACGGAACATGGCGTCTTCAGTGCCAAGTCATCCTGAAGAACAAGAAAAGAAAAGCTTAGATGATATAATGGCACAACTTAAGGCGAGTACAGAAAGTTTTATAGTGTTTTCATATTCCTTGCAGAGTAATTTGGAAGAAGATCTCAACCAACAACAAAAAGTCTTCGAGGGGGCCGAAGTACATGAGGAGGAAGAGTCAAGCATCGAAGAGGAAGAATTAAGCGTCATCAAATGGTCCCACGATTATTATGAAAAGTTTATCTTAGAAAATAAGACACAAGAAATAGAGACTACAGAACAAGAAGAGGATGATACAGGAACTTGCAGCAAAAATTTAACAGCAGAAGACCTGAAAGTTCAACTGGCCAGCTAAAATTTCGGCCGTGCAGTCATCCCGCAGTTAATTCAGAGCCTCCCGTAGAGCCTTCAAAAGCATTGAAGAACCTGAATTCGTATATGTTAAAGAAATTGTGCTCAAAGCTAGAGTTTCTTTCAAGAGAAAGAAACTCGACTTGAGTATCTATACTTTTGAGGAGACACCCATTGTACAATCTATTAAAGATACTATACTTGATGAATCACCATATTTAAATAATTGAAAGTATTTTTCTAATCAAAATTAGGTGTATATTTGTGTAGGTTGATGATGCTTTGCCACAGGATGCTGATGTTGGTAGGATGATCCACAACTTGAAACATTTAACGTGGACTAATTTGCAGCAGCATAGGTCAAAATTAAAGAAACAAAAAGCAAAGTGGAGAGACTCAATGAGAAGTTGACAAAGAGATTGAGCTCCTCTAAATCTCCTCTGAGGAGAACGCATTGGGAAAGCGGCAAGCGTTCTCGTGGACGAAATAATCGAGTTAAGATAAGGAGATTATTTGTTGTAAATATAAATATTAACATTTTTCTTTTTCTTCTTTTCTTTACCCAGAATCAATGCTTCAAATTAGAAATAGAACTATATGATGAACCAACTTGATGAAATAAAGAAACCACCAAAATTTGAGGATCAAAAGAGTTAAAAGTGCAGCTGTACAGCTGAAGAGACGACTGTGTAGCTGACCAATTTCAGAACTACAAGTTCAAATTTTTCCCACATAAGTATTTCTACAATTGGTTATTTATGAACATTGTTGTTTTCTGCAAATTGATATATATGAATTTCACTGTTTTGACCAGTTTCAATAGCATACTTTGATTTTGGGGGTGGTATTTTATTTGCTATTTTACATGTATTATTGATTCATCTTACTTTGCATGAGGACATACCAAGGTTTAAGTATGAGGGTGAGTTAGGTTTAGGTATGAGGGAGGGGACTAGGATTTTTCTTTTTCTTTTATTTTTTTTATTTTTAGGTTAAGAGTTTTTATTTTTTTTCTTTTTAGGATTTTTCTAGATTTTTCTTTTTCTTTTACTAAATTTCTTTACTAAAAAAATAAAAAATTAAATTTTAATAAGTTTATCTAGTATTTAAAGGATTTAGTGACCATATAGTTTGAATTGGATAGGGATATCAATTTGATAGATTTCTCAATTCTTTGAGAAAAGATGAAAAATCTAGAAATTGAATATCGTCTAAAATTTATCTACATGATTATCCATCTTATCCACACTTACACATTGATTTAAGCTTGGAATGATGAGGATTACTTAATACTAAAGAAATGATATATATATATATATATATATATATATATATATATATATATATATATATATATATATATATAAATATAAAATAAACTTAATTATTGATTAGCCAGATACTTTGACCTCAAGAAGCCTTTGTATTTACGCGAAAGATAGTTAGGTAAAGAAAAAAAAGTTATATGTACTAATGAGTCTAAAAATCAATTAGGTAGGTGTCATGGCCTCAAGAAGCCTTGATATTTAAACGAAAGAGAATTGGATGAGTTATATGTATGAAAAAAAAAGAAAGAAAGAAAGAAGTGCTTAAAGGGCAGTGAAGTGGTAATACATCGAAACTTCTATATTGTGAAAATATATTTAAGTATAAAAGTTTGAATCAAAGTCCCAAGTTAAGAGTTATCACACATTCACAAAGATACATATGATCGGAAAACCTAGGAAGGATGGTGTGATATATACTAAAATTTGAAGTCTCTAAAAAGAGATGATGAGATTTATTTATAGGAGATTGAACTTGAAAATGATTACTTGTGAAAACTATTGATCTTATTTGCTAGTGATACTTGTTGAACAAAAATATGTTTCTTTTCTCTTCTTTATTTTTTTTCTTTCTTTATTTTTCAATTATCTTTATTTTCCTAACTTTTGTTTATTCTTTTCACCGAATTTTGTGGGTATATTCTCTGCAAACCCTAAAAAAGACAAAAGTTGTCCACTAGAGGTAACTTAGAGATTTAACGGCTTGTTGCATGTACTAAGTGCAATCATGATTCTCACAAAAGTGAGCTAGAAATTTTTATTTTATATTTAAGATTTTTAGATTTTATTTTATTTTTTTAGATTAAGATTTTGTTCGAGGACTAGCAAAAGTTAGGTATGGTGGTGTGATAATTGTGATTATAATCTTTATTTTCACCACTTTTATGCCTATTTTGTTACACATTTAATTCTGCACGGGTGTTTTTATTTATATTTTTGTAGAAATTAGGTCAAGAGTATAAATTAGAAAAAAGAGATGAAAAAGCGGAAAATCGATGTTATAGAGATGATTGCAGCAATATATTTGAAGATCCAGATATCTAGAGATAGAAAAGACTTGCCAACAGAGACTACACGATATATAGAAGAGAATTCCAAATTTTGAGGTCAAAATCACCGATAAGTCAGCTACGCAGCCGACCACTATTCAAAATAGAAAGCAGAATCAGATGCCGATTCAGACTGGACTTTGATCATAACTTTCGTTACAAAAATTCAAATCTGATGATTCAAGATACTACAGAAAGATGATTGAAAGGGCTACAATTATTATATTGACAACTTTTTCAGTTCAATCATTTGTTGTCCTTTTTTTAGTAATTACCGTCAGATGGCTACATCCAATTCAGAATTGAATTCCTACATCGAGTTAAAGTTGGATTAGAAGTCTTATTGTATTTCTTATTGTAATTAGCTCTGAGATCTATATAAAGGGATATAATCTCTTGTAATTATATAATCTTATCATAGAAATAAGTTTTGTAATTTAGGTTTTATTTAGTTTCTCTCTTGTAAATACTATTTTTTATTTAAAATTCTGGGTTTTGGAGAAGAAATTCTGATGCTTTAGAAGAAGAAGATCAAAGGAGAAACAACGATTAAAAATTAGACATGATCCCCAACTTGGTGTTATCTTTTCCCTTTCTCTTTTAATTTACTATATGAAAATTGAAATCAAGTTTATTGTTTTGCTTTACAATTTTTTTATCATGAACTAAATCTATATAGCTAGAGCATTGGCGTAGGCAATTATTATGAAGATTTAATCTTATTGTTTTGTGTTAGTTCTATTTACTCCTTTGTTTCTCATGTTGGATTCTTACCATGTTAAGTTTCTATTTTCGTTCCTCAAGTAATTAGTTGATGTATACAACTATATTAATGGTTAGGTTTGAGACCGAGAGGAAATAATCTAGCAACGCTTCATAAAAATAGAAATCACAACTTGACACGTTGAGACCGATAGGAGATACGTTAGTTGTGCAATCGTGTGAGAAAAATCCATTAAGCTTAATGCATCTCTTAACTTATAAACCTACTAGATCAAGAGATTGTAGGTTCTTAACTAAGGGATAGAATAAGTGTTACTTGAGAGAGAATACTAGTTGAGATAGGGACTTTCGATTGTTAACATGAGTAGTATGTAGTTACTAGCGCAATCAATTTGTTAATTCGGATTATTAATTGTTGAATCGCTTGCCCTAGTATTTTTTCCTATCCAAATCTAATATCTTTTAAGTTTATTTCACTTTATATCTTTATTCATCTTTTAAATAAAGATTTGAGTTAATATACCTTTGATACTTAATAAGATAACAATCCTCATGGGTTAGACACTCTATTCATCACTTTATTACTTGTAAATGATTGGTGTACTTGCCAATTCGCATATCAGCATGGCCGTTTTCAAAGTGGTGGGGGGTCTTATTCTACTAAGTAATGAAACCTTCACACTGGTTGGGTTCTCTTCTGGGTCTCTTACTCTGCCTAAGTTCAACAGGCTTGTCACCTTCTTTAGGAGTTTGCTTAATGGATGGTCTAGGTTCAAATATTAAAGAGAGTTTGTCCTTCGTAGGAAAGATATCCTCACAGAATGTTGCATCCCTAGACTCAATGATAGTATTATCATCAATTTTATTCACTTCAGATTTAATAAGAAGAAACATATGGTCTACACTATGTTGTGCATAGCCAATGAACACACAATCAATAGTTTTTGGGCCTAACTTTCTCTTTTTAGTTGGAGGTACCACTACTTTGACAGAACACCCCTACACTTAAAAGTATCTAATATTGGGTCTCCTATCTTTCCATACTCATAAGGGGTTTCTCATAGTTCTTATAAGATACCCTATTTAAGATATGAATGAGGAGAGTAAAACCTCCCATACAAGTTTTTGGGTAAATTAGAATTACATAGTATAGAATTAATCACATCCATAAGAGTCCTATTTTTCTTTTCTGCTATCCTATTTTGTTGAGAAGCATAAGAAGCAGAAACTTCATGAATAATACCATTATTTTCATAATAAGAAGATAATTCGTTTGAGGTGTATTCATCATTCCGATTAGATCTAAGGACTTTGATTTTCAAATAGAATTGATTTCAACTTTATTTTTGAAAGCAACTAATATCTGAAAAGCTTCATTTTTAGGTCCAATCAAATATACATGGCAGTATTTAGATAAGTCATTAATGAATGTAAGAAAATACATCTTTCCACCATGAATCATGATACCATTTCGTTTGCAGATATTGCTGTGGATTAGGTCCAGTAGGTTGGTACTCCTCTCAACTGATTCGAACAGTTTCCTACATTGTGTAGCTTGGATACAAATCTCATGTTTATTTTTGTTCGAAATATCCAGTTTAAGAAGCAAATTTAAATGCATCATCCTTTTCAGAGTGTTCAAATTAACATATCCTAATCTACCATGCCAAGTATCACATGAGATGAAAGTGGAATGAAAAGTAGAAATAGATAAAGAACTTATATTATTCAACTCACTGCTCGATTGAGCTACACATAATTTGAATAACCCACAAACGTAGCCTTTCCTAATAAAGTTTTCGTTCAAAGAAATAACTACTCTATCAGACTAAAATACAAGTTTGTAGCCATGCTTATTTAACAAAAAGTCAGAAATTAGATTTTTATTTGACATCCGATACATGCTGTATGTTGTGTAGTGAAAGAATCTTTCCAGAAGAGAGTTCCAGCTTGGCTCTTCCATTTCCAAGCACCATGGCAGCACTGGAGTTCCCCATCATCACATATTCGTCTTTTTCTACACACTAATAGAAGGAAAATGATTATTTATTAGGGCACAAGTGTACATTTGTACCATTGTCAACTCATTACTTGTTAGGTTGGTAAATTATACTAAAATATGTATACTTAGAGGCTACTGACCTTGTATCATTAGTTCTTCCAAAAGCACCCCAGCTATCATCACATGAGCCTGAGGAGAAGCATTCATAGCCCTTAGTGGAGGAGCATGTCCAGGGTTTTGTTTTCATGACCATTGTGGTGGCGGCACTATCTGGAGAAGTGACTAGTTTTGCCGCAGATGAAACATTCTGCTCTGGACTTATCCTTCCGAATGTTGGGGTTTGGCTTCAAATAAGTTTGGAACTTCTTATTGTTCCCATTGGGGTTTGACCTGTGGTTCTGCTTGGAGTTTCTCTGCGGCTTAGGCTTCTGCTCAGTTATATTCAGTTTAGTCTCAAATTTCATAGAGGGGGTAGTTCCTTGTCTCTGTTTCTACTTTCTTCCTCAATATAAAAAGATACTAGAAGATCATCTAATGAAATACTCTCACTTATGTTTGAGGGATAAACTAATTTTTTTCAAGGAGGAAGTTTATTATGAAGACAACTACTTGGATCTTCTCTACAAGAGGCATGGAGTTTTGGGACATTTCATGAACAACGGCTTGGAGTTTATATGTTTGGTCTAGGACTGGTTTTTCATCTACCATCTTGAACTCTAAGAACCAATTAATAATGTAGGTTTCAGGACCCGCCCCTTTAGCAGAATACTTTTTCTCTGAGAGCCCCCTTCAGTGGTACAAAAAAATATCATATAATTTATCTAATAAACAACTTAAGATCTTACCGTGGCAGATAAAATTCTTTTCTTTATGAATTGCAATATCACATGACCTAGCCATTTCATGTTGTTCTAAGGATGGAGGGGGTTCAGTCATAATGAAAGCAAGCTTAAGACATGTTAACCAATAAAGCATCCTATGTCGCCACCTCCTAAATTAGTTCCGGCAAACTTCTCAGGTTTAGATCTATTATGGATTAGAGATAAATCTTCAGTTGTCATGGTAAAATTAAAGCAAGGAGAAAACAAAGTCTTTCCTAAACTGTTTGAAAAAATAGAAAGGCATGAAAAAGAAGCACAAATATAATGAAGAAGAAAATGATGCAGGGACAAGACTTATCGGGCACAAAGAATCTCTATCTTTAGTATAGATTTCACCCCCTAGCGTGCACTCAATTCACGACAATCTAACCCTGAGATACAAGAAGTCTTGCCCGTTGACCCTTACGTTGTGCTCTCAATGTCCATGCTTGTTGCTATAAGAATTGCCTTTGCCTAGAGAGAAGAAGACTGCCGGGGAACTCAAAAAGAAGAAGTTTGAGGAAGAAGAGATTTGTTGTGTGTTTTTTTTGAAGGGAGAAGGTTGTATTTATAGCCTTTTGAAACTGGATCTGTTAGAACATCTATATCAGAAAAATCGCGATATACGCGAGAACGTGCGAGTTGTTGTGAGATACACGAAAGCATGCAGGTTGTTGCGAGATACGTGAATGTGTGAGTCATGCGCCACTCGCGATCGTGATCTCACCCAATGCGTGGATTTCATGATTGTAGCAGCAAAAAGAAATAACAATAAAAAGAAAAATATTATTAAAAAAGGAGAATTTCGCTACAGTCCCCTATGTCAAACCGTAATTAGAAAAAACTTAGCTTCGTAATTTTATTCGCTTCAGCCACTTTCTTTTTAAACTAACCACGTGTGCCCACGTATCAAAAGCAGAAGTGCTCCTCAGCAGCGAAAGACGCAAATGCCTTGCAGTAATCGCTTTGAAAAAAAGGTTGACTATTTTGAAAATATGGACTGCTGATATACAGAGGATTCAACAATGACCGTAGCTGTGATCCTCTACCTTATTTCTGAGGATTGCGACCATGATGCAGTCCTCTTTATTAGTACATGTTTCTGAGTCTTTTTAGGACTACGACCATGATCACAATATTCTTTGTTAGGACTGCGATCATGATCAAAATCACAGTCCTCACAAAAATGAAATGTTTCTAAGTTTTTATAAGAACGCGATCATGATCACAGTCTTCACAAAGTGTCATATTTTTGAATCTTTATTAGGACTGCGACTATGATTGCAGTTCACAAAAAAATACCTTATTTTTGAATCTTTAAAGGACTGTGATCTTAGTTGCAGTCCTTACAGAGGATTATGATCATGAGTCACAGTTCTCATATCAGTATCACCATCATCAGAAGACCCCTGCTCATGACATCGAATGATCCCCAACGCTTCCTGGAACTAAATACCACATCGCTCATAAACACAAACAAAACTCATCGCGAGAAAGAACAAACGAGGTCTACAAAAGGTCAATCCGTGAATTACTCTTTGTCGGGTCAGGGTTGAAGGGAGAGCAACATCAGGGGCAATGGGGAAGGATAAAAGAGGAAATGAAAATATATTAAGAAGTGGTGGTTGGGAGGAATCAAATTATAGTGACGTGAATGAGGCTGTAGCGGAGAGAATTATAGAGCCGAGTTTTTTCCTGATTATGAAGCAAAGTGAGTGGTGGTAGCGAAATTTTTTATTAAAAATAATTATACTTGAGTGGCAACCTAGTCAATGCGGGAAACTGTGAGGCTCCGAACCCAGATTTGCAATCCCGCCTGCCCGTGCATGCACACCCAGTTAAAGAATTTCTGGCTTGAGCCCGATTCCTTTGGGGTGTGTTGCACCCGCGTGTATATACAACCACACACTAGATCTCAAGTGGATGGATGCAGATGTTTCATTATAAACCCAATGAGGTTTGATATTTTTATCTCATGCGAGACTAAATAACATTACCTTCAAGTGCTCACTCTTCTCTTCAAAGTCAATATTTAGGATTCAAAATTCCAACATAATATTGGTTTCTCATGCGATAAAATGGAAATTCTATATTGTCATTGTATTTCTTTTGATAAAGATCTTTAATAATCTATACTATTTACCAGTGACTTTGATTTTAGTGAAGAGTAGTAGATCAATAGCTTTTCTCATATGGTGATACTAACTGAAACAACGTTTTTCCTTTCTTTCTTTAATCATTTCTGGCATCTTGCTTGATGCAGCATTGTATGGATAATGGATCATGTAAGAGGAAGATAAGAACTCAACATGAGATGTTCAGTTTATTAGGAAGTCGCTTACATAGACCGCGGTCAGATATATACACAAAAGCAGCAGCTAACTTAGACCCCCAGCCAATATATGCAGGCCCACACTAAATCTCTCTCTCTCTCTCTCTCTCTCTCTCTCTCTCTTCTCTCTCTCTGTTGTGATCATCAAAGGGTTAAGGGGGAACTTATCAACATTACTTGTGCGATAAAGCCCGAGAGTATTCGAACAGCATAACCTCCACATCATGAGGA
>JAVJIF010020271.1:0-53891 GCA_038442645.1 Agave tequilana | reverse complement strand
CCCAGTCCAACCAGGAAGCCCGACAGAGCAGGTCAACTCCTTTTAAATTTGATCGATGAGCTCAAAAGGACAGGCTGGGAGTGAGACAGCATTCATCCCCACAGGAACTCTCTCAGTCCCCTGCAAAATATTAGTAGGAAAGAGAGAATAAAACAGAAGATGGCTTCTTCCTTCCCTTTTCCCCTCTCTCATGACAAAGAACAAATTCCCTTGTAGAGTTTGTAAGTAACTACCCCCAAGCCAAAGAGCTAAAAAGCAAAAAATAAAGGACCCTCTCTCTCTCCCCCCCCCCCTTTTTGTTCTCTCTTTTTTGTTTGCCCTCACGTACCCCTCCCTTGAGACTTGAGAGCACCACATCTGCCTTTACCTTTCTCAGTTCCAACCTCCTTTCTTCTCTCCATCTGGGTTTCCTCCCAATCATTAGATTAGAAGACCCATCTCTCTCATTCGTTGAAATCTGTCCTCTTTTGCTCCCATGTCCCCTCCCGTTTCTGCCGTCAAAATTTGATTTTTTTTTTTTTTTTTTGTTTCAATTTTTTTTCCCTTTTTGGGTGGGTTCTTGTTGTATTGTTTCTTTTACTTAATTGGGTGCCCCCCAATCATAAAACAGATGAGTTCAGTTTTCATTCGCACTGGTTTTCTGGTTTCTTTGTTGTCGCGGAGTGTGATGCGCAGGTGACTGCTAAAACTCTGATTTTTTTGTTTCTGATTGTTTGTTTTGTGTTGTTCTTGCATCTGCTTCTTTCTGTTTATGTTTTTTTGTTATGGGGTTTGTTGTGTTTGGTGTCTAAGACTTTGTTATTATTAGCACTCCCATCCAAAATTTTCTCCTTAATTTTGGATCTTTGCTTCCCTTCTCTTGTTTTTGTGTTCCATGGGACTCTGCCATGGAAAACCAATCCCAACCCATGAAGGAACCCCTCAACAGGAGCAGGAGCAGGATCAGGAGCAGCAGATCCCTCAAATCCCCAGCAATGAGGCTCCTCCTCTACCCAAACCCGAGACCCCGAAGCCATCAAAATTCTCTTTTTACAGCCCCAGCCCGTTGCCAGGCTCCTACAAGAATTCTCCGGCCAATTCGAGTGTAAGCTCGACACCCCTCAGGATATTTAGCGCCCTTTCCCTCCGCCATCTCCGGCCAAGCACATTAAGGCCCTTCTTGCCCGCCGGCATGGCTCCGTGAAGCCAAATGAGGCTTCAATCCCTGAAGGGAGCGAGGTTGAGCTGGGATTGGATAAGAGTTTTGGTTTCTCCAAGCAGTTCTTCTCCAAATACGAGCTTGGTGAAGAGGTTGGGAAGGGGCATTTCGGGTATACTTGCTCCGCCAAGGCGAAGAAGGGAGACATGAAGGGGGAGGAGGTGGCTGTCAAGGTTATCCCCAAAGCTAAGGTTTGAATTCTTAATCTCTGGGGAAATTAGATCTTGTTGATTGTTCATTGATGACTGTTCTTGACTATATTGCTTACTTTCTTTTGTAAATTTCTATGCTTTACCTTTATCTTTGAATTTTATTAATCATGCCCAGAATTCAGATCTCTTAATTGCCTGCACAATTGATTGGGATCCATCCATCCATCCCTAATAAGCTTTTTAAGTTTTCCAACGGCAGTGTACAGTCAAAGCAGCCTTTTGTTTGTCCTGCCTTGTTATATAACTGTTTATGACTTCTTTTGAACTGGAATTTGGAGCTTATTATAATTCAATGACCATCATTTGTTCCAGTCAAGTTTGTTGCTGTCTATATTCTTTTTCTTTTATGTTTTGTAAGTTCCGGGAACTTTTCAGTCAACTTTGTTGCTTCTATGCATTCTTTTTGTCTATTGTAATAAGTATTATTAGATATGTTTTTCTTTGTTCTTTAGTAGCTTGTTGCCATGCATAATTTCTCTGGTTTTCATTTATTAGTTCCTTTGTGGGTGGAGCCATCTACATGATGACAGCCATTAAATCCTGTATAGGTGGGCTTCTTATAGCTAGAAAAGCAGGCATCTATAAATGCATTTAATTTTTAGCAATGGCCACACACCCCACAGGTATTGTCTAATCTCTATGTTAGTTCTTCCAGAATTGTGCTTCAGTGGTATGAGATGCTGACTATAGTATAATCCAATATATGCATCTTTGAGCTTTTTATACTTGGCCTTTCTTAATCTTATGTGCATATTGCAAACATATACAATATTTGTACCCATTCTTGTTGTGTTTGCTCTCTTCTGGTTTCTTACGTGCTGCAAATATTAGATGGAGCTTTTACATTCTACACTGATAGTATCTCTTGCATGAATTGCATTATACAGGGAAGCGACAATGATGCTGAATCATGACTAATGTAACCTTTTCCATGGACGTCATTGCAAGAGACTGAATCATGATTCATGTGTTTGAACACATGTTGTTTCATATGCATTATTGCGGCTTGTTAGATAATTTATTGGGCTATTGGGCTTCTACCCAATAACCCGTACCCGTCACTTGTATTGTATGTGCATCTTATTTGCTCTAATGAATATTAAGAAGGGTTTTCTGCTCTTTAACATGGTATCAGATCACAAATCTTAAACCTAACCCTAACCGTTACATCTCTTCTTCCTCTTTCCTCTCTTCACTCCACCACCACCGCCGAACACCTCCACCATCTCGTCCGCTCACTGCTGCCTCAAACGAGGCTGTCGTGGCCTCCCGAAGACTCCACCGCCTCCACCGAAGCCCTCTGTCATCGCCCGAAGCCCTTAGCGTCATCGCCTGGTGTCGCCGTGGCCTCCCGAAGGATCCAGACCCCCTGTCGACTCCTCCTTTAGTCACTAAAGCCCTCGTCCGACCCGCCCGCCCTGACTAGTGACTAGTCCTTCCTGCCAGAGTTGGGTATGTCCGACCAGTTGACTAGTCCCTCCTACTAGTCAATCAGTCCCCAACAGAGAGTTGGGCGTGTCAGTCTAGTCCACTAGTCCTTCTTGCCAGTTGCATAACTGTGCATCTGTGCATGTTTCTACCCCTCTTGCTCTAGAACACTAACTAGCTGATCTGGCTGCCTGTCTGCTGGTAATTAAATCAATTATAGTCTTATTTATTAACCTTCTGGCTGTTTATTGATTTTCTAACTGGCTACGATGTTGGACGCTACGAGTTCCTCTTTCACTCTGACCTCTCCACCTGCTATTGGGATATTTGGTCCCAAAACTATTTTGGAGACTACCGTGAAGCTAAATGGGTCCAACTATTTATTGTGGGCGCAAGTTTTTCGCATTTTCATCGGTGCTTAGAACAAATTGGCCCATCTTTTTGAGTTTTCACCTGTTGCTACTGACACTACCTACGAGACCTGGCTTTCTGGTGACTATTTGTGATGACCTGACTTCTTAACAACCTGGAGGAGAAGATCAGTGGTAGTGTCATATTTTTATCTACTGCAAAGGAGATGTGGGATACCTTGAAGGTGATGTATGGAAATGAGAAGAATTCCTTCGAGGGTGTATGAGATTTATGAGCGCCTATTTGAGCTCAAGCAGGGAGAGAGGTCTGTGCTTGAATTCTATAGAGAATCGAAAAGTCTGATAGATGAGTTGAAAATGCACCAGCCTGCTGTTACTGATGCATCGACACTAAGGGATTTCATCAGGATCTCGCAATGTCAAAGTTTGTATCTGGATTGAGTCCCTCATTGCATCACAGGTGCGGAGTCAGATACTTGGAGGAGATAGTATTTACTGTGCTGCTACCTTCTCTAGAGTTATGCGTGTAATTACTAGAGCAGATGTGTCTCCTACACTATCTGTTGAGCAGTTTGCTATGGCCTCCGAACGTGGCAGAGGTCGCGGTCACGACCGTGATTTTAGAGGACGTGTCTCATTTGAGGACGTGGATCCTATGGTGGCAGGCAAAGTGGCTTTGATAAGGGGCCCCGACAATGTAAGCATTGCGAGAGGAATAATCATATCTCTGAGAAGTGCTGGGAGAAGTTTGGTCGCCCTGAATGGGCACAATCGGTTGATACTGACTTTCCTACCTCTCGTGGTGCTATTCATGCTCCTTTATCCACTCCCTCTGGCTCTTTCACTGTGCTGCTATCACAGGATGAGTATAACAGACTGTGTCAGCTCGAGTTCTCTCAGACCAGTCATCAACGACTCATGCATCCTCTTCACGTATGAATACCTATATTGTATCTCCTCAAAAACTTTGGATATTAGACTCAGCAGCCTCATCCCACATGACATGTATTAAGCAAAAATTTGACCCATTAAATCTTTCAAATAAATTCCCTTATGTTAATATTGCTGATGCTACCCAGTTCCTTGTAATAGGCAATGAGGTAGTTCAGGCTACTTCATTCTTGACTCTTAAAGATATCCAATATGTTTTAAAATTTCTTATTAGATTATTATCCACCAGTTAGTTTATCAAGAAAAATAACTGCAAAATAATTTTTTCCCCATCCCATTGTGTTTTTCAGGACCTATCGATTGATTCGGGGCATGAGAGATGATGCATGTAACAGAGTGTCCAAATAGTACATCACCGTACAAAAGTTATACATTGCTGAATAGCCTGATCCTGTTATACTCTGGCACTGGCGTCTGGGTCATCCTTCTGTACAAAAGTTTAGGTCTGTAGTTTCTGTTGAGTCTTCCATTTTTAGTTTAGGTTGTGAGTCTTGTGAGTTGGGCGAACATCATCATGCCATTTATTAGAGTGGTGTCAATAACCACAATAGTTTTGCGTTTGAGTTAGTTCATTCATAGGTTTGGGGTCCTAGTCGCGTGCCTTCAGTTAAAGGTTTTAGATATTTTCTCATTTTTATTGATGACTTCTCTCGCATGACTTGGCTTTATTTACTTAAAGAGAGGTCTGAAGTTTGTGGTGTTATTAAACTTCTTTAATGAAATAAAAAATCAGTTTTCTACTTTTATTCTTGTGTTTTGTACTGACAATACTTTGGAATATATGAAAAATGATGTGTCTGTCTTTTGTTCTAAGAATGAGATTATTCATTAAACTTCTTGCTTTCATACATCCCAACAGAATGGTGTCGTTGAATGCAAATATAGACACATTCTAGATATTGGTAGAACCATGATGATCATATGCATGTTACAAAATTCTTGTGGTCTGATGTTGTATTAAGTGCTTGTTATCTGATTAATAGAATGCTTTCATCTGTTCTTAATGACACAATTATTTTTTCCTGTATTTATCCTAAACAAAATATTTTTTCATGGCTCGTGTTTTTGACTGTACGTGTTTTGTTCAGGACTTGTCTCTTGGTTTAGGTAAACTGTCTCCTTAGTCTATCAAGTTTGTTTTTTGTTGGGTGTTCTAGAACTAAAAAAGGTTACCGCTGCTACAATCCTACCAACAGGAAGTACTTTGCGTCTGCAGATGTCACGTTCTTTGAATCCATTCCATACTTCTCTTCACAAGGTCCAGTTACTGCATCGGGGTCTGTCCCTCTTCCATCGTTTGTTCCATTGTCTGCACTGCTCTTGTTCCTATTCCTGTTCCTGATGTCTCTTTGCTAGTGTTACTGACAGACACTACAAAGCTACTTGCACCAAACTCTCTTCGGGATTTCAGATACGTCACACTCACTGGCTAAAAGTGCCTGCCTCTGAATCACGTTTGGCCAACTCCTCCTTTCTAGTAGAAGCTCCTTCTCAGCCATCAGCACATCTCTGATCTTGATGTTCCTATTGCCCTCCATAAAGGTAAACGGTCCTGTACTGATCATCTTATTTTCTATTTCTTTTTTTATGATCGTCTTAATTCTTCTTTTCACCAGTTTGCCCTGTTTTTTCTGTCTCTATTCCTAGGTCTTATGAGGAAGCAATATTGGTACCAGCATGAAGCAGGTTATGGATGAGAAGATAGATGCACTAGTTTCTCGAGGAACTTGAGATTTAGTCTCTCCTCCCAAAGGAGTAGTGGTTGTTGGTTGCTGCTGGGTCTTTACCTTGAAGTATCGCTCGGATGGCTCTTTGAATCGATATAAGGCCAGACTTGTTGCTAAGGGCTACACACGATGTATGATGTGGATTATTTTGAGACATTCTCTCCAGTTACTCGTCTGAACTCTATTCGAATTCTGTTCTCTGTGGCTGTTAATATGGAGTGACCCTTATTCTAACTGGATGTCAAGAATGCTTTTTATATGGGGACTTAAAGGAGGAAGTTTATATGGAGCAACCTTTTGGGTATGTTGCTCAGGAGAAGTGTTCTCTGCAGACTTAGGAAGGCAATTTATGGACTCAAAGTCCACGGGGATGGTTTGTTAAGTTCAGCTTGGTTATCTCTGGTATTGGCTTTGCTTGCTGTCATTCAGATTGCTTAGTTTTTGTTCGCTGTACTAAGTCTCGCCCAGTGATTCTGGTAGTGTATGTAATGCGCAAATCAAAGCATCAAGATCATGACGCGTGTATCATTGTTGGAGAAGACGCGCCAACTCAAAATAGATACAGTAATTCTATTAGTATTAGAATTTCTAGTTTTTATTTCTTGTATTTTTGGTTTTTAGTAATCTGATTTGTAGTATGATTACTAGTTTTTTTATGTATTTTTCTCTTTCTTTTAGACTTTTGATTTCTTTTAGAAGTTGGATTATGTAATCCAAATAGAAGTAGGAGAGTACAATTTTGTAGCCTATATAAATGCCCCATGTATTCACTTTTTTAATGAACAATGAAGTCAAAATTGAAAAACACCTAGAGGGGGGTGAATAGGTGTTAGTGCTAATCTAAAACTTAATGCAAACTAAGTGCGCTAAATGCGGAAGCTAATGCAAATTATGCACAAACTAATACAATACAACAAGTGTAGCCGAATTCCCCTTGCGAGGCTCTGGACTAACTCCCCTTGATTCCCCTTGAAATGGGTTGAGGCGCTATGTGAAGCTCTTGTTGGATGAGTATAAGTTGGGCACACACACACAAGCAATCCAAGCAATGTGCACACACAATCAAGCCAAGCAATCAAGGATATAGCAATATGGATTATGCAAGGCACAACACAAGCAAATAAATATGATATGACAAGATGAATTATGCTCAACACAAGCAGTATGATGCTTTGCACAAATGTAAAGAGAGAGAGTTTAGAGGCAAGTGGATCAAACGCAAACACAAAGATATGTTTCGAGGTTCGAGCACCCTTGCTCTACATCCCCGCTTACACCACCGTGTAGGATTTCCAATCCACTATACCGTCCACCGAGGACTCCCACCGAGGGAACCTTCACCGAGAAGGATTTTTTACAACAGTGGAGTACCTAACTCCTCTCTCAAACAACCACCTCACAACCGAGGGGTAGGCCCGTAGCCAAATACAACAACAACAACCAATACCTCTACCGAAGAGGCTCACAACCAATCTCAATCACCTCACACTTGAGGGATACAAACCAAACACCCGATCACCTCTACCGAAGAGGGATACAACAAGAATAAGGGTGTACAACTTTAGAGGTTACAACAACAACCTCAAAACTCTCTCTTTTCTTTTCTCTTTTTCTTTTCCACAAAAACAAGATCCTAAATAGATTAGGATAGGTGATAGCTCAAGTGTGGAAAACTAGGTGTTTGGAAAACAAGCAACAAAGAAAAACACTTGGGAAAAATTCTTGCAAAAGATATAGAATGAAACCAAGACAAATCTCCCAAAATATTCTTTTCTTTGATTTTTCCAAAACCTAAAACAATAAAGATTGAAAGATTAAAGCCCCAAACACTTTTGAAAAACTTGTTTTAAACACTTCAGAAAACCAGAATTTTTTCTCTTAAAAACTTTTTCAAAATCCCTAAAGAGATGGGGTTTTTATAGGCCCATCAGAAAACTAGCCGTTAGGCTGAGCTGGCAGCCTGACAGGCTGCCGGTCGACCGGCCCGGTCGACCGCCAACGGTCAGAAATATGACCGTTGGGCAACAGCGGTCGACCGGCCCGTCGACCGAAACAAACAGAGAGCAGAGCTCTCATCCCGGTCGACCGGCACGGTCGATCCAAACACCCGAGAGCAGAGCTCTCAGACCTAGTCGACCGACTCGGTCGACCGTCCCAGTGACTCCAAACGTGCACAGATCTGTGCACGTCCGGTCGACCGGCCCGGTCGACCGGACATCAGCCAAGTCGACTAATAACCTGGCTTAGTCGACTGGTTGAGTCTGGAACTGAAAACTGGGTCAGAAAACTTGGGAAAAATATTTTATAAAAATCTTTTAATACTTCTAAAAATCACCAAAAATATTTTTATCATTTTATATCAAAACTCAAACAAGTGATAAAAGTTTCAAGACATGTATCAACATATTCAATTCATTTTTGAGTCTTGCAAATTTTATCAAAAACAAAACTTGTATTTTTGTCAAACTTGATTTTTCCAAAACATGAATAGGATAGTCAAAATAAGTTTGTCTAGCAACTTTAAAGCATGTATGTATATCTAGAACATATCTAATATACATAGAAATAAAGTAAACTTGTTTTGATCTACTATCCATGAAAACCAAAATCCAAATCATGAAACGTGTGTGTTTGTGCACTTGAGCATATCAACTATACTAAGCTTTACAAATTGGATCTAAACACACTAACTAAACTATGGATACCTAAGTCTTTTGTGTCATCAAGAAGACTTGCTCCAAAACTCCATCCATGGGCTAGGCAATGTGTGATCTTGAAGCTTTGGCCCTGGAATCATCATGAAAAGCTTCTAAACACCTTGTTGAAGCTAATCCCAACTAATATTTTGGTTAATGATCTGAAACTTAAATAACACAAGATTATTAGTAAACATAACTACATGAGTTAATCATCATCAAAACTAGAGTGGAAGGCCTTTGGGCCAACAATCTCCCCTTTTTGATGATGACAAAACTCATGGAGTTATATATGCATGGATTAAAGTTAAGCTTCAAAGAAGCTCCCCCTTAACTCATGCATAAACATAATAACAAGATATGGAAATGAAGCACATGAATATGTATGCAAGTATGGAGATAAACATGCAACAAGCATAAATCAAAATCTTTTTCTGCTATTTGCAATACAAAAACATATATGCATAAATACAAGGAAGACAAATACTTCCTCCCCTTAAGCAATGAAAACATGCATAAAACATGCATATAAACTCAAATACTTCTCCCCCTTTTTGTCAATCTCAACAAAGGGTTCAAAGTAAAATCAAATCAAACAAATTTTTTCTCCCCCTTTTTGTCAAACAAAAGATCAAGAAGGGGTTAAACAATCCAAATAATAAAATGAGGGGTAAAAATCTTTCTCCCCTTTTAAGTCAATCAAAACAATAAAACAATGTTCTCCCCCTTTTGTCTAAAACAAAAAACAAGGTCAATAAGGGGTGACTATAAACACCATGATATCAATAGATAAATATGTCAATGAAGCATCTTGATATCAATAGAAAATAAACAAGATCAATAGATGTTATATGCTATATGCATTCATGAAGAGGAAGACGCTAAGTTTAGCTTCCCTACACATATGTATTACATGAAGGAGGGATGTTAAGCCCTAATTCACATAACACACACTATGTAATGCATAAGAGGAGATGTGAAGCTCCCCCTACACACGTGTACCACATAACGAAGAGATGTTAAGCTCTTCAATACAAAATACACTCATCATGAATCTATATGCATATAGTCAATACAATCAAAACTTTTGTATTTTTCTTAAAAAAAATTGTAGATACCAATTTTAAGCAAAACACATAAAATATCTTGATATCAATTGAAATTAAACATAATAATTTTGAATGTCTAAATAAATTTTGATACCAATTGTAAATAATTTTCATATTAAACATATGATACCAATATGAAATTTTTAGTCATAAAGTAAGGGAGTGAGAAAACAAATACTAATTGAAGAATCACCAATTGAAAAACAAATTAAATTTTCTCCCCCTTTATGAAATACCAACTAAAAGGATCATGAGCTTGATATCAATTTAAAAATAATCAATTAAAACAAAATTGAAGCTCAAGCACTAGCATAAACAAGATTTTGTGAAAAATTTATATCTTAAGCACAAATAAAAGAAGTATATGTGTATGAAATAGAATGAGTACCGATCACCAATAGATGATACCAATTGAAAATATACATACACAATAAACATATGAGTATATACAAAGATCAAAATGATACCAATTGAAAGAGTTCAATGATACCAATTGACATAACAATAAAAGCATGGTATAACTCATATAATCTACCACCCAATCAAGGTTCAAGTTTAAATGATTTCACTTGTAAAGCATACATGAACATGATCTCCCTTCCAACCGCCCATTCGATGGTAGGGGTTTTCAAAAATAGATTTGAAAATGTAGTTTTGTTTGAAAATCACTACCAAATTGAAGAATACGAACTAGTCAAAATGAAAAACTTGTTAACTAGTGCGAAATCCTTCAAGTAAGGAATAAACTAAAAATAATTTTCATAAAACATGAAATCCACATGATAATCAACACTCTAATTCAATTAGGCATAAATATGACTCATGAAAACAAAACATGAGCAAGCAATAAATGTGAGTGTACAAATAAGGTGTGAATATCATAATCATGAAAATTTTCAATTAAGCTCAATTATTCCTTTAAAACATTGAAAACATGAAAACATAAAAATCATCTAAACTATTTAATCTTCAAGGCATATGTATGTCTTATACAAACTAAAGTATACATACATATCCAAATTCAAACGAGTCCACAAAATATATGCATTAAAGCACGTGGCTCAAAGGATGAACATGTATATCTAATTGTTTGGACAAGATAGACATATACATGAAGTTAAACAATTAAACATAAAATCAAGAAAAACTAAATCTTCATCAAATCAAATTTCATTTCATGGTATATGTATGAATTGTCAACACAATAAGTATACATACATATCCCTAAACACAATTGAGTCCTTATATATAGATTTGCATGAAAGGCAAATGACTCAAGGGGTATACATGTATATCTTAAAGTTTGGCAATACAAACATATACATGAAGTGAAAAACTCATAAAACAAATCCAAATGGGAATACAAGTTTAAAATGTATGAATCATCAAAATTAGACTATGCTAGCACAACTAATGGGCTCAAATAAGCAATCAAGCCCAAACATATATAAATTTATTTGTGGCCCACTATATGTACAAGTATAAATCCTAGTTTTAATGAAAACTAACATCTAAACAAGTATCTTAATAAGAAGCATCAAAACACAATATAGAAGTCATCATGATAAAACTAAAACATGATTACTATGTAAATTCACATGCATTAGATTCATGATGTACATTATAGTTTAAAACAATGAGAACACTAAGAATGGGTTCATACAAGCATGTGTGTCTCAAATACTATATATGTATGTCAAGGATCTAATATCATGGCGTTTACATACTAATCCATAGACAATGAAAACATGCTATAAAACATTAATATGAAAGCATGTAAAGAATAATAAGGAGTTAAGAATTGTTACCAAAACCTATAAGGCAACTCTTCTTGTCTCCAAAACATGGTGGTCATCTCCACCAAATCTTTCCTTGAAAGTGATGCATCCATTTAATCTCCTTTAGCACGGAACGCATCACTCCAAGGTGTCATCACTCTCACGTCATGTGAGAGCCCACACCTACATCAAAAATAATAGGAGGGGTGGTCTTTGGTACCCATATCTTCTTGGGTCCATGGGGGTTAGTACCTTCTCTAACCCAAACAAATTTCTTTGCTAATTCTCAACATGTAAACGATCATAACAAAATTTAGCAAGATGGCCTTTTCGGCCACAATGTGTACACATGAGCATACATGTGTTGATGGTGTCCGTGTGGAGCATATGTATGCCGTGGAGGGTGTGCATGCATAAAAGTTGGAACTTGTTTCTTACGAACCAAGGTTTCCAAGCGTGTATGGTTCTTAGCACATTGGCTCATAGTGGAGCCCAAACAATCCATTTTCTTCTTCAACATGTTTATATCATTTTTAATAGAAGAAGTGGAGCATGCAATAGGTGGAGTGTGTGATACTACCCTAGCATGGCAAATATGAGCATCAATCTTATTTTGTAAAACAACATTTTTCTTTAAACACACATCTAAATCATTTGAAATGGAAATAATTTTATTTTTCAAGTCAACGTTCTCTTTTAAAACAAAATCAATTTTAGAAGACAAGTTTTCATTTTTCTTCAAAATAACATGGCAATCATTTTTAGTTTTTTAAAATTCATTTTCTTTTAGTGCAAGTTCCAATTGAGATCTCAATGAATCCCTTTCATTATAGACCTCAACCTTCTCTTGCAAAACACAATCAAGTCTAGAATGCAAACTTTTATTTTCTTTTTCAATTTCTAGACTTTTCTTTTTCAAAATCTTATAATTTTCAATTAATTTTTCACAAACAAGAAAGTTCTTCATTTAAAGCATGAGCATCAAAATTATCACATGAAGAACTAGAGCAATCATCACTATCTAAGTGGGGTTCCGAATGTACCTCAAGGGAGTCATTCCCTTGGACCATGAAGCATTGTGAATCGGATTCTCCACTAGATTCCTCTTCTTGAATTTGCACTTGAAGCTCCGAGGTGGTGGTTGTTGTTGTCAATTTGTTCCACACTGCAAAGGCGGAATCAATGTTAGAAACACACATAAGATAATCTTTAGGTAATGTGCTTCTAATGGCCTCTAGGGCTTGTGCATTGGCCCCTATATGATTGCGATCACTAAGGAAGGATTCCTTGGTAATAGCAAGATAAACTTTATGACCTAGGTTTGTAAATAAACGGTCATCCTAATCTTCCAACATGAATGTTGGAAGGGTCATACATAGGTGGGGTCATGAAGCCATGGTAAACTAAATGTGTGCAAACAAGCAAATGCAAACAATAGATTAGCAAGCAAATGGATCTCACTCCTAGGATGTTAAGCCTAAGTATCAGGAGCACTAGCTCTGATACCAATTGAAAAACACCTAGAGGGGGGGTGAATAGGTGTTAGTGCTAATCTAAAACTTAATGCAAAACTAAGTGCGCTAAATGCGGAAGCTAATGCAAATTATGCACAAACTAATACAATACAACAAGTGTAGCCGAATTCCCCTTGCGAGGCTCTGGACTAACTCCCCTTGATTCCCCTTGAAATGGGTTGAGGCGCTATGTGAAGCTCTTGTTGGATGAGTATAAGTTGGGCACACACACACAAGCAATCCAAGCAATGTGCACACACAATCAAGCCAAGCAATCAAGGATATAGCAATATGGATTATGCAAGGCACAACAAAAGCAAATAATATGATATGACAAGATGAATTATGCTCAACACAAGCAAGTATGATGCTTTGCACAAATGTAAAGAGAGATAGTTTAGAGACAAGTGGATCAAACGCAAACACAAAGATATGTTTCGAGGTTCGAGCACCCTTGCTCTACATCCCCGCCTACACCACCGTGTAGGATTTCCAATCCACTATACCGTCCACCGAGGACTCCCACCGAGGGAACCTTCACCGAGAAGGATTTTTACAACAATGGAGTACCTAACTCCTCTCTCAAACAACCACCTCACAACCGAGGGGTAGGCCCGTAGCCAAATACACAACAACAACCAATACCTCTACCGAAGAGGCTCACAACCAATCTCAATCACCTCACACTTGAGGGATACAAACCAAACACCCGATCACCTCTACCGAAGAGGGATACAACAAGAATAAGGGTGTACAACTTTAGAGGTTACAACAACCTCAAAACTCTCTCTTTTCTTTTCTCTTTTCTTTTCCACAAAAACAAGATCCTAAATAGATTAGGATAGGTGATAGCTCAAGTGTGGAAAACTAGGTGTTTGGAAAACAAGCAACAAAGAAAAACACTTGGGAAAATTCTTGCAAAAGATATAGAATGAAAACCAAGACAAATCTCCAAAATATTCTTTTCTTTGATTTTTTCAAAACCTAAAACAATAAAGATTGAAAGATTAAAGCCCCAAACACTTTTGAAAAACTTGTTTTAAACACTTCAGAAAACCAGAATTTTTCCTCTTAAAAACTTTTTCAAAATCCCCAAAGAGATGGGGTTTTTATAGGCCCATCAGAAAACTAGCCGTTAGGCTGAGCTGGCAGCCTGACAGGCTGCCGGTCGACCGGCCTGGTCGACCGCCAACGGTCAGAAATATGACCGTTTGGGCAACAGCGGTCGACCGGCCCGGTCGACCGAAACAAACAGAGAGCAGAGCTCTCATCCCGGTCGACCGGCACGGTCGACCCAAACAACCCGAGAGCAGAGCTCTCAGACCCAGTCGACCGACTCGGTCGACCGTCCCAGTGACTCCAAACGTGCACAGATCTGTGCACGTCCGGTCGACCGGCCCGGTCGACCGGACATCAGCCAAGTCGACTAATAACCTGGCTTAGTCGACTGGTTGAGTCTGGAACTGAAAACTGGGTCAGAAAACTTGGGAAAAATATTTTATAAAAATCTTTTAATACTTCTAAAAATCACCAAAAATATTTTTATCATTTTATATCAAAACTCAAACAAGTGATAAAAGTTTCAAGACATGTATCAACATATTCAATTCATTTTTGAGTCTTGCAAATTTTATCAAAAACAAAACTTGTATTTTTGTCAAACTTGATTTTTCCAAAACATGAATAGGATAGTCAAAATAAGTTTGTCTAGCAACTTTAAAGCATGTATGTATATCTAGAACATATCTAATATACATAGAAATAAAGTAAACTTGTTTTGATCTACTATCCATGAAAACCAAAATCCAAATCATGAAACGTGTGTATTTGTGCACTTGAGCATATCAACTATACTAAGCTTTACAAATTGGATCTAAACACACTAACTAAACTATGGATACCTAAGTCTTTGTGTCATCAAGAAGACTTGCTCCAAAACTCCATCCATGGGCTAGGCAATGTGTGATCTTGAAGTTTTGGCCCTGGAATCATCATGAAAAGCTTCTAAACACCTTGTTGAAGCTAATCACCAACTAATATCTTGGTTAATGATCTGAAACTTAAATAACACAAGATTATTAGTAAACATAACTACATGAGTTAATCATCATCAAAACTAGAGTGGTAGGCTTTTGGGCCAACAAAAATTTGTTATTCTTTTTGTGAGGCTGCTATGAATCATGAATCCTCTTTCTAGTAGTGATGAGATGCCCTATTAGACGCCGATTATGGTGGGATACCATAATTGTTTATTAGTTACTATAATTCTATTTTCTCTTTCTCAATATCTTTAGAACAAATATCTTTTCTCTCTCTAAAAGTGCTGTCTAATCTCTCTCTCACCACATCTACTGCCAATCTCGACGCTCATTGTTACCCTCTTCCTCAGCGTTGAAGCCAAGGCCATTCAAGTCTTTTCCACGCTACAAAAATCAGCCAGAACATAGATTCACATGAGAAAAATTCTACAGCAGCAAACATCCTTATTCGGGTCATATCTCACTCATCCGAAGTCCAAATCGCACACCGCAAGAAGCGTTGGATTCGTGATAGAAAGAACTACAATACGGAAGAATTCATAGCAAGAAAATAGAGAAAATCAGGTTTATTTCACAGGTAATTCAAGAGGTATAATTTCAATCCATAAATCGTTTATTTACAAGTCGGCTATACGAGGCTGTTTGGTTAAGGGTGGAAGTGAGGAAGGAGTAATAGTTTTCTTTTGAACTTGAGAATTGATTAGTAAGCTTTCCGGTGTTTGGATGTTGCTGGGAAGTGTGATTTAGAAAATGTTATGTCTTTTTCAGTGTTTGGATGGTAATGTGGAAGTGAAAGTGGAAAAGTTGATCACAAAGTTGATCGCAAAAATAATATTAAATAAAAATTAATTATAAAAAAATGGACTGTAATTAGAATGCAAATGAGATTTACATGACCACAAAATTAACTGTTTTAAGCTATAACTTATTACAAATTAGATTTACATGACCACAAAATTAACTGCCGCACCTTGAAACTGGAGAAATAGTTGTGTAAAAGAGGTGTAAAAGGAAAAGGGAAAAGGAAAGGGGTTTTTTATTTTTCTTTTCCGGTGTTTGGATGGACAATGGAAGTGGGAAATGAGGCTTTCCACTTCCTCACTTCCGCACTTTTCTATGCATCCAAACAACCCCTACATCTCTAACTTATTATCAATCTATCTATTGTCCACTTTAAAACGCGAGTGTGTAAATTTGTTTCTCCTTTGGAGCTGTTTGTGTCACACCCCCTTTCCAAAATACGTTGGAGATGAGACGAGACGAGAGTCGTCGATGTATATACGTGAGAAAAATATCCCACGCATACCCGCTAAGCCTAATGTGACCTAAACAAATTATATAAATCAACAAAGAAGGCAATATGCAATAATACATATAATTCTCACACATGATATATTATTCTGTGAACGAATCAATAGAATAATATAGAGTCAAGTTATAGAGAATCAATAGAACTCAACAAAATAAAAGAAGGTATGATACAATACCAGGAATGGATGATCTAGTAAGAGAACTCCGGCTCCTCGTAATGCATAAGCTTCTCCCCAAATATCTGATCAATAAAATATAACAATCATATACCTGGATGTGTAGATCCAGGGTGTCAGAAATCCTAATGAGTGTAAAAATGAGAGAATGGTGCACATGCATATCCGGTGTGAACATAGTGTGATATTGTTAATATAAAATGTACTGAATGGGAAATATTATGAATAAAAATAAAATTTAAAAATGACAGTATAGTATAACATAACATCAATTAGCATATCATAGTGTTAACATACTGGCAATACATAACTTAAGAGTGAAGTGGATCAGTCTGTCACAATTATATGTCAGGTCAAGTGTCTATCAAGGAATATAGGCATATAACAAGTAAGCACTCATCAAATAAGGTGTATGATGTCAGTCTATTGTTATTAATTATGTCAGTGAACACCAATTGTCACATGTAGTAAACGCATCCCATACTACGCCTACTACACATGTCAATCAAGTTCCTATGTTATTGAAACTGATTGATTGGAGATATTGTCTGTATTTTAAGTGGGTCCCGTACATACCCGGGACCACGACCCAGACTCCTGGCACTGAACCAGGCCCTACCTCTAGGTAGTCAGGTACATGTATAAACAAGTCAGGTAAACATGTATAACATGTATAACATGAACAAGAACAAGACGGGGTGTCAGTCACCCCACGGAAACCCTATAGTGAAACTCTCTTTCGGCTGTGCAACCTTTATCCTAGGTCCACAAAAAATACAGACTCATCAATTTTTTCAATTTTGGTGTAAGTTGTTTAATATCATGTTATTAGTTTACTAAGGTTGACTAATGTACATATTACCTATATCACTGGGATAACTTGGTGATGGCAACGGTAACAACATCAACATTGTGATCAGGATACATGATGTCAGTGAACATGATAAGTAGGGCGATGTTACCGTATAACAATATTCTCCAGTAACTTAAGTAGCAAGGACAATATGTTTATCAGGTAGATGTCATGTATAGTAGGTTAGGTCTTACAGTGAAATCATGATATTGTTCAAGATTATCTAAGCAATTCATATGTGTTGGACATACATGAACATGAAACAGTGATCAACCGGTGTGAATCATCATGAACAATAATTTAGATATAAAATAGAATTTATTGAGAAAGAGAATGGTAATACGCTCACATGAAATGATAATAATACCATATGCATTAAAGTAAACAAACAAGATAATCACTGCCAATCGAATAATAGAGAAATACACAATAAAAACACTCACATGAAATGTCACGATTTCGGGCCCGAATCATCATCTGGTCTGCACTGTACGAACCGCTCCGTATCTCTGAATCATCTCGTGTGTCGGTCTTCGAATCGTCTGGCGTACCAACACTCTGCGAACACGAATCTAGATCGGGTCTGGGTCTTTGTTATCGGGTCCGGATCGCGTAATCGGATCTGAATCGCTGCACACGCAACCATACACACATACATACATAGAGAGGAGAGGGAAATTAACACACACATATACAATTATACATGCGTACACACACATGAACACCTCCACATACACACACACGTACACTTTCATGCACAAACACATATTCACTCACCATAACACAATACACACTCAAATATATTCGCATGCAAACACCCTCACGCGTGTACATACGCATACATTCACACAAATAAATGCACACGTTGCATCTAAATAAACAGGGAGAGAGAAGGGAAACTTGAGAGAAGAGGAGCTCGGCTCAAACATGGGTAGGTGGGCGCTGAGCACGGCTACGGTGCTCACACATGGAGGAGGCCAGTGAGGGGAGATCGGGGCACGACGGCACGACGAAGGAGTTCGGAGGTAGATGATGGCTTGTGGCGGAGCTCGCCGGAGTGCTCGCGGAGCTCGCGGACATGGCCGGAGAGGTGGAGATGATGAGTAGGAAGGAGTTGGGGTGTTCGACCAGTTGGGAGGGGCATGCGGGTGAAGAGGGAAAACATGGAGGAGATGAAAGTGGAGATGATGATGGGCGTTGGCTGTGGTGGTGTTCGGTGGTTATCGCGGAGGAGGAGCAAGTGACAGGGGGCTTGGCTGATGGTGAAGGAGGAAGGGTGGTGCATGTGAAGGAGGGGGATGTTGGCAGGAACGCCATGGAGATGGGTTCACGACATGGAGAAGATGACGTGGGTGAAGGGAAGCGCGGCGCTCGGGTTCGAGGGCGGTGGCGCACACGGGTCAATAAGGTGGTGATGGCTCGACATGGGTGGCATGGAGATGGTGGCGTGAGGACTCATGGCGGAGAAGTAGGCTCCGCGGCAAGGGAGAGTTGTAAGGCTTGGCCGTGGTTGGTTGCTCTGAGAAGATGGGGAAGAGGTCGAGTGCAGCGGCAAGGCAAGGAGGAGCTCCTGCGGGAGAGGGGGAGGAGCAGGGCGTGAAGGAGCTCGCTGGTGCTCGCTGGGGCTGCCAGAGGGAAAAGATGGAGGCTGGCGAGTGGTTGGGGCTACCATGGAGGGGGGAGGAGGTGGAGATGGAGGATGCGATGGAGAAGTTTGGCTCACAAGTCGGTCTTGGCATCGTGGGCTGCAGATGAAGGGGATGAAGCTTGGTTCTTAGTGGCTGTTGGGGGTGTTGCTTGGTCGGCAAGGGAAGAGGAGATGGAGGGGAGAGGCTGAGCGTGTTGTGGCTCCGGCCAAGGAGGAGAGGAGGGAGGCCTCGGGGTGTGCACGAGCTGTGGGGCAACTTCGAGGGTAGCCGAAGGCTCGTCTCGGTTCATGGGTTGTCGCGTGAAGAGGAGATGGAGGCCGAGGGCATTGGTGGTGGCATCAGTGTGTTGGAGGGGAGAAGATAGAGGATATTAGTTTAGGGTTAGGATTTGGTAGATAGTTTAGGATTAGATTGGGATTTGGTTAGATAAGATTTAGATTGGGTAGTTAAGATTAGAATTATGGGGATGATATAGGGCTATGGGTTAACAGGTATGGGTTGTAGGTTGTTCATGGGCTTGTAGGCTTGTGAAGAATTAGGAATAAGAGAAAAAAAGAAGAGAGATGGGCTTGATTATGAATTGGAAAAGAAAGAAAGGAAAAGATATAAGAAAAAGAAGGAATGAGCTTGAGGCTCGGGCTCTCTACGGGCTTAGATTTGGGCTCAATAAAAAAATAAAGAAAAATATAAAGAAAATGGGAGAGTGAGGGTGTGGGCTTGGGCTGAGCTACTTGACTGGGTTTGGGTTAAGAGAGCATAATAATAATCATCATAAAAATAATAATAATAGTAGGAGAAGAAATATCAATAATACAATAATAATAATATTGATAATAATTATAGAATGAACAATGACAATAACTTACATGAAATGATGATTTAATTTCTTAATACAATCTATAAATAGTTATTAACAATAGGAATAATAAGTATAAATAATGGAGATAATATTTACTACCAACAATCATAATAATTTATAATTGGAAAAAATATTGGGGGATTAGTCTTAAATCAGTTAATTAAAATCAGTTAATTAATATTAATAATAATGACCAAGTAAAGTCAAACATATAAGTCAAGTATCATTAATTAGGGATATTACAGTTTGGGTTCAAGGAAGTGGGCATAAGTGAGGAAGTGGGGAAGTGTCATTTCCCACTTCCGCTGTCCATTCAAATACCGAAAAAAATAAGAAAACCCTTTTCCCTTCTCTATTCCCTTTTACACAACCATTTCCCCACTTTCAGTGTGCTACAATTAATTTTGTGTTCATGTAAATCTCATTTGTAATAAGTTGTAGCTCAAAACAGTTAATTTTGTGGTCATGTAAATCTCACTAGCATTCTAACTACAATCCAATTTTTTTCACAATTAATTTTTATTTTAATATTATTTTACGGTAAATTTTGTGGTCAACTTTTTCATTTTCACTTCCACATTACTAATCAAACACTGAAAAACACAATATACTTTTCCATTTTCACTTCCCAACTACCAACCAAACACCGGAAAAGATGCATACAAATTCTCATTTTCTAAAAGGAAAAACATACTTCCTCACTTTCGCCCACTTTCTTGAATCCAAACAGCCTTTTTGTAGTTGCTTGAATTTTTTATTGATAGTAGAATCTGTTATTTGCATTATAACAATATTTAATCAATATTTTATTTTTGAATTGATCTAATATATGCTTGTTAAAGAAATATAGGTAATATTAACTGTTTTAAGGTTTCATACCAACGATCGTTCTTGTTGGTGAAACATTTAACTGAATTATTTTATCTATTGTCTCTGCACACGTACACGATTCACATCAACTTGGTATCAAAGCACGGTTAGCAGGTTAGGTAGGATTTACATCTAAAAAGCATTTAAATGTAGTTTCTTGCATCTAATTAAATTTTATTTAAAATCCAAAAAATTAGTGCAATTTAGGAGTCATTAAAGGGTAAATCCTTCCCTGAAATTTCGTACGATTAGTGTTTAACTAAGAAAGGGTACTCAACATGATTTTGTAATTAAGGAATGCCAACAGCGAAAAACCTCTCATCTGAGTTACACCGATCTAGCCAATTGGACTGGTAAGATTAGGGTTCGATTATTCCGATAATATTAAAAAAATAAAATAAAATAAAAATTAGTTTAGAGTTGCATTAATATTAAGACTCTTACATTGCATGCCAGCCTATAGTACTACCCCATATTTGCTAGATGAATCTAGTAAATTCTCAATGAAAACCCCACTAGACGTTCCCATGAATCCCCAACAATTTGTCACAAATACTCGTCGAGATAAATGCCAAGCTTAATATACTAAAAAGGATAGATGATACACTGAAAAGAATCCTAGTTAAAGACGGTTTAGAAGAGCCTGATACACCTACCCTCCTGTAGTCACCCCCGTGATAAAAGAGTTTAGTGATGTCCCAAAGGAGTTCAAAGACAAATCATCATTGATATGTGATTCCCAACCCGAGATTGAATCCGATTACGAAGATGCATATCACCCAAACATAGATTCTGATTTCGATGAAGACGTATATGATGACCTCACCGACGACTAAGTCAATGAAGAACTAGGTGATGACATTATAAAGTCTAGTATCTTGATTTCCTCCGAAGCCACCCTAGTGATTACGGAGATTAATGAAGTCTTCCCTAAAGAGAATACCCCAATTCCTCCTGAAGTCACCACTATTACGGAGCTTGTTGACATCTTTCCTAAATATGTTACACGCAATGGCATTAGTCAAGCACCTTTAACTCACCTATTATTTTTAGCACTGCATTTTTAGAAATAAGATACAAGAACTGTAGAGTCATTGTGGACAATGAAAACTGTACCAATATAGTATTCTTTGAGGTATTCGAAAATGATGGATTAAAGTCGTTACCCTTCTCACCTGTTTAAGGTACCATGACTCAAATCCACAACCATAGGAGTTCAACAACAATGTTTAGTCCTGATTGATTTTCAGCTCTACCTTTGGAGAACTATGTGGCATATGTTAGGAATCAAGTCTAAGTTCTCCAAACTTTTCAACGCACAACCTATTGTCAAATTGAAGTCGTCCATGAGTCTTTATTATCATCTTCTGCATCACATGTGTACGTGAAATCACATCACAAATTACATAAGAAAGTCATGGATAAAACTTACAAAACAATGTCCACTACAAGATTCGAATTGACAATAGGAAACTGTTTAAAATTTTTAATGTTGGAGATGCTTTACATGCTTGTAGGACTGATCCATTTCAAATCTTGAGCTAAATTTAATGTTTATATTATATATTTGGTATCAGTTCTATTTTCAATATTGAAGATCTAGTGGAATACAAAAGTTTTGATTTTAACCCTAGCAACTTCCTTATTGATGTGCCATCTCATGAGCCTATTTTTGAGAGACCCTCTATTCTATCAATTCCAAATATTTTACCTATTACAGTGGATCAAATTGATAAAATTTTGGATGATGAAATTATCATGACTAGTAAGTATTTGGTTCGATGGAAAGAAAAAGAGCACCGAATGATGACTCATGGAAAAACAAAAGTGCACCACAACAGATTAATTGCAAAGGTTGAACAAGATGAGATCACTCTAATTGCTGACTAGACGAAGTCGAGCACTCTCCAACCCGAGGAAAATAATGCGGACATCAAAGCACCAAAATCATGGCGCGTGTATCATTGTTGGAGAAGACACGCCAACTTAACATAGATCCAGTAGTTCTACTAGTGTTCGAATTTCTTGTTTCTATTTCTTATGTTTTTGGTTTTTAGTAATCTGATTTGTAGTATGATTACTAGTTCTTTTATGTATTTTTCTCTTTTTTTAGACTTCTGATTTTTTTTGGTGTTGGATTATGTAATCCAAATAGAAGTAGTAGAGTATAATTTTGTAGTCTATATAACGGCCCCATGTATTCACTTTTTCAATGAACAATGAAATCAAAATTTGCTATTCTCTTTGTGAGTTTGCTATGGATTATAAATCCTCTTTTTAGTAGTGGTGGGGCATGATTGGACCTTGATTAGTGATGTGATGCCCTAATTGATTTATCGGTTACTATAATTCTATTTCCCCTCTCTCAATATCTCCAAAACAAATTTCTTTTCTCTATCTAAAAGTGCTGGGAATCTCTTTCTCTTGCCACGTCTACTGTCGACCTCGACGCTCATTATTACCCTTTTCCTCACCGCTGGAGCCGAGGCCATCTAGACCTTTTCCACGCTACTAAAATCAGGCAAAAAACATATTCACGTAAGCAAAATTCTGCACTAGTAAGCTTCTTCCTTATTCGGGCCATATCTCACTCATCCGAAGTCCAAATCGCGCACTGCTTGAAGCGTTGGATTCGTGACAGAAAGAGCTACAATACTGAAGAATTCATAGCAAGTAAATAGAGAAAATCAGGTTTATTTCACAGATAATTTAAGAGGTACAATTCTAATCCATAACTGTTTATTAAAAGTCGGATATACATTTCTAACTTATTATCAATATTGATTTTTTTGTCCACTTTAAAATGCGAGAGTGAATCTGCTTCTCCTTTGCAGTTGCTTGACTTTTTTTATTAATAGTAGAATCTGTTACCTGCATCATAACAACATTTAATTAGTAATTTGATATTTGAATTGATTTAATACATACATGCTAAAGAGATAAAGCTAATATTAACTGTTTTAAGTTTTTCTACCAACGATCGTTCTTGTTGGTGAAACGTTAAATTGAATTATTTTATCTATTGCTTCCACACACATGCACGTTTCATATCAGTACGTTGAAGATATTTTGTTGACTGAGAGTGACTCTGTTGCCTTAGTAGAAACAAAGGAATATCTCAAGCTTCATTTTGTGACGAAAGATATGGAGAAGCCAAAATATTTCCTTAGGATTGAAGTTGCTTATCAAAAAAATGAATTATTTCTGTCTCAGAGAAAATATGCACTTGATTTCCTTGAAGAAACCACTTTTAGAGTGCAAACCTGCTAGCACTCCAATGGAAGCCAATGCAGATTTATTGTGTGATGGTATTCATCCTCTTGACGACCCTGAACAATGTAAGAGGTTGATTGGAAAGTTGATCACCTAACAGTTATTAGGGCTGTATAATCTTTGCAGTCAGAGTACTGAACATTTTTATACATCAGCCTATAGAGGTTCATTGGACCGCTGCTTTGAGGGTTCTTGCCTATGTCAAAAGCTTCCCTGAAAAAAGTTTGATTTACCAGCATGGACATGTTCTCATCTTTGGCTATTCTGACTCGGGCTATGTTGGTGACAAGGGAGATAAAAAATCCACTACTGGCAATTGCATATTTGTTGAAGAAAATCTTGTGATATTGAGAAATAAGAAACAAGATATTTCTAGATCCAGTCAGAGGCTGAGTATAGAGCCATGGCTTATACTGCTTGTGAGATGATATGGTTAAAGAACATGTTGTTAGAGCTTGGATTAGATAGCCTGGACCTATGCATATGGTTTTTTGATAACCAGTCTGCTATTTATATCACACAAAATCCTATGTTTCATGAGAGGATTAAGCATATAGAGGTTGATTGTCATTTGGTTAGAGATGCGTGGACCAGGAAGGTGGTATCTCTGCCGTTTACTCCATCGTCAAAGTAGTTGGCAGATTTTCTCACCAAAGCAGCTTCACCAAATGTGTTTTCTATCTTATGTAGCAAGGTGAACATGATTGATATCTATGCTCCATTTTGAGAGGGAACATTAGATAAGCTATTGGGCTATTAGGCTATTGGGCTTTTATCCAATAACCCGTACCCATCACTTGTATTATATATGCATCTTATTTGCTCTAATGAAGATTAACAAGAGGTATCTAATTGATGGGGAGATTTCGCTCTCCTGTTAAAAATACCGCAAGTGCACAGGACCGTTTGTAGCACTTGAGGGTCGATCCACAGGACAGATGGTTTTTGGTTTCAACACTTCTAAGCGAATTGGTTAAAAGATTTGTGGGTTTTGAGTGAGTTTCTAAGAAATCAAGCACGTAGAGTTGAATCCCCTAAACTGGCATCAAACAATCAATTTCGATCTCCAACCAGTCTGTTGTTACTCACCAAAATCTCTACTTCTAATAGGAAAACTAAGTCTAAACACTAGATCTAAGCACAGGGTATTGTCTTCATCACATGGTCCATCAAAGGTAAATAAAATAATTAAATAAATTAAAAGAAGAAAAGCAGTAAAACCATGAGCATGGACCATTGACAGATTGACTATCGATATATACCTTGTCAAATAAGTAGTAGTTTTAGAAATTAATCTCCATTGACAGATTGACTATCGATATATACATATTAAATCATTTTCAATTCAAATAGAATCTGTAAATGGCCAATACAGACAATCAAATGGAGGAATCAGTAAAAGCTATCAACATGAAAATTGTAGATCTTCAAATTCCATTTCCGTAGACATCTTGAATGACCTTTTCGGAGTTTTATAGAAGTTATGGTTAAAATATCGCAACACGCTCGAAAAGTAATACTCTATCTTTACAAATTGCATGATTTCATTGCTGAAAGTAACTGGATTCATCTTTCTCTTTTTCTTACCTATTTACTGCAAAATACAATTAAATATACCCGAGTAGCATTATTTATATACAAATAATATATAAATAGGAATATGAAAATGTAATAAAATTATGCTCATCAAATACCCCTATGCCTATCTTTTGCTAGTCCTCGAGCAAAACTAATAAAAGGAATAACTAAAAACAAACAAATAGAAAAATTAAACTATCTTAACTAACTTTGTAGGAATCACGGTTGCACTTAGCGCGCGGCAACAAACCGTTTAACCCCTAGGTTACCCTTAGAGGACGAATTTTGTCTCGTGGGAATTTTCAGTGGATTAAACCCACAAAATTCATAAAAGAATGAGATTAAGGAACAAACAAAAGTAAAATAAGGATAACCAAAAAATTAAGAAAGAAAAAAATCATTTTTTATCCACTCAACTTAACCAATTAGCAAGATCATAAGTTTCCAAGAGTTTCATTTGCTAGATCAATCTCAACTGAAGAAATCATATTGACTATAAAATAAAGTTTTAAATCTAAAAACTTTACACCACCTATTTTAAGTCTCAGATTCTATGCATCTCATGATCGTGATGTAGTCTTAAGCTTGAGAATTTGACTCTAATTTTCATACTTCTTTTGTAGTAAGATTTTTCTATTTTCTTTTTTTTTAACACTTTTAATTATCTTTCGCGCAAGTACCAAGACTTTTTGGGGCCAAGGTACCTAGCTAATTAATAATCAAAACTGTGCGATTTTTTCATTGTCTTGTCTTATTAGGCTTTCTCAGCTGCCCATTAACGAGCTTTAGGCCAATGCACCCAAATCAGATGGTCTTAGGGCAATAAGTGTAAAAACACTCCTACAGATTTAATTACTCAAACAACTGAGGCCACAAAACAAGACTTAATTAATAAATATATATATATATATAAATTTATTTTGATAAAAATATAATTTTTTTAAGTCTTCCAGTTGTCATCAACATCTCAAGCGTATGAACTAATAGTGTAAGTGCTATTGGGTACATAACTACTTAAACTAAGTTTAGATGGTATGTCATTTTGTAAATTCTGCTCTTTATTTTAAGACTCTAAGATTCTTTCATCTCGATCTCACTTTTAAAATTCCTCATGGATACAAAATCACTCACATACTAGCTAACTTTTTGTAGAAAATTTTCATTTTTTTTTGAAGATTCCTAAAAGAAAAAGATAAAGAAAGAAAACAAAACAAAAAAAACCCTAAAAGCAAACCAAAAAGACTCCTAAAACAAAAGAAATATGTGAATCTCCCCTCACACCTAAACTGTGCCATGTCCTCATGCACACATATGAATATAGAGATAAACGAATCTAACATATAATTTACACATTCAAAACATGCACATAATCATGATGATCATGCAGTCCAAGCATACAAAAGGTATAAAAATGTAAACAGTATGCTAGAATTAGATACTCAGTGCGCTAGAGAACCCAGCTGCCAAAACAACAAAAATGCTCCCTGAGTGTGGTGGATGCCTTCTTACTTATCCTGTATCACTTGTAATAAACTCGGCACATAGGTTCGAGAAAGAGAAATAAAAGACTCACTAAAACTGACTCAACTAACTCAAAGAAAAATAAAAGAAGATTCACAAACTGAAAAAAAAAAAAAAAAAAATATACATATATACAATCCCACGTCTCTCTCACACCTAAATCTTTCTACGTCTATTCCCTCGAGCTCGCTTTCACCATCATTCCAATGGGTTCTCTTCAAGAAACAAATTGGAGATGTTAATCTTTTTGTCATCTTTAATTTCATCCTCTCCAAATTATTCATCACTTTCGTCCATCTTCTCCTCCTCTTCTTCTCACACCTTTTTCTCATAAAGTCGTCATTATCACATAACATAATTAGAGTGTCCACAATATGATTGCCTGTGAATTTAAGCTCATCCTCAAACATCACCTCAAAACTTAGATTAACAATTTTCTTTGGAGGTGTGTAACTAACCAAAGCATCCCTAACCGATTCATCCAAACATATGAGTTCGTTTTCAAATAGGTTTTCAGAGCTTTGATCAATTAGAGATTCTTAAATCATGTTTTCAAAAGCTTGATCATTGGTTGGCGCATTGAAAGTGAAGATACTCAAATCGAGTTTTGTTTTCTCAAAGGGAACTGTAAACTCAAGATCCTCAACACATGTTTTCTCACCATTGTGATCACACTCTTCAGTAAAAAGCTCATTAAGAAACAAAGGCTCATTATCCATATAAGGATTCTCGCAAGTTTGATCAGTGTGCTCCAGTTTCTCCATATGAATGGATAATATCTCATGCTCCTTAACACTTGTCTTTTCACAGAACTTAGAAAATTCATCCTCAAATTTCTCCTGAAGCAAAAGTTTATCATTATCACATTCATCTTCACAATAAGATTCAACTGGCTCCACATGAGGTGTATGAGTATCCAAATCATCAATGCATAATTCATCTAAACACAAAGGATCATCCTCCAAGTTTCAGGCTTCATGCACACATACAACTTTCTCAAGGTGCTTCTCATATTCAAGCTCTTCAAATTGATTAAAATAAAATAATCGGGACTCGAAGGGCATCTCGATGGAATGAGTAGACATGTTACTATGGTCAACGATTTGCTCTTCGGGTCTCACAGTTTGGACTTTGTTCATTTTATGAAAGTTGATGTGCTTTTGAATTGACATAGGTCGAGTCGGTTTTGGCTCAGGAACTAGTTGAGTAGAAAAGAAATTCTTCTCTTGCTCACTAATTAACTCACTTGCTGACCTGTTTAGGCAGTCTTTAATGTCATAGCGCACTTGCTTTGAAGTTAGCCTGAAAGTTTCAAAAGCTTCCTCGATTGTTGGTTCTTTGTCCATTTGAATGCCATTGAACTCAATTTGTGAAAGTTGATGGAACTCTTGAACTTGATATGGACTTGGGGTTGAAACATGTTGACTAAGATGAGTCATTATCTTATCCATGTGAGCACATGCCTCGATTAACTGCTGATTAGTTTCGACTATAGTCTGCTGCATAGATTCGAAACTCTCCTTTAATGTGCTCATCGGTTTCTCATGATTATTGTCAAATCCCCAAGATAGAGGTGATGGTTCAGTGTAGGACCAATTGGATTGAGAGTTTTGATATGATTGATCTCATGAAAATTGAGGACAATTCCAACCCTTCGAATTGAAGTTTGATGGATAAAGCTCGCACGTAGGTCCTTGAAATGTGTGTAATTGATTTTGACCTAGTTCTAACGAATACTCTATCGAAGGGCACTGTTCTGAAGGGTGATTTGGATCTTGACAATGATGGCAACTTATTTGATGGTACGAGGAAAATGAGTAGTTCGTAGGATGAAAGTATTCAGTAAAGTCTGGAAGAGAGGTTGGTGGATGGAAAGGAGGGTATGGCCTATAAAATGGATCGTAACCAAATAAATTTGGATAGTCCACGGGGAAAGGATTTTTTTAATTTTTTAATTTTTATTTTTTTGAATTATTTTTTAATCCGATAAAAGTGTCAAAACTAAAGATAGAACACCGTATCGGCGCCAAAAACTTGATGGGGGAGATTTCGCTCTCCTGTTTAAAAAACCACAAGTGCACGGTTGATCGTTTGCAACACTTGAGGGTCGATCCACAGGGACATGTGGTGTTTGGTTTTAACACTTCTAAGCGAATTGGTCAAAATATTTGTGGGTTTTGAGTGAGTTTCTAAACTAAATGCCAATCTAAGAAATCAAGCACATATGGTTGAATCCCCTAGACTGACATCAAGCAATCAATTTAGATCTCCAACCAGTCTGTTGTTACTCATCAAAATCTCTACTTCTAATAGGAAAACTAAGTCTGAACACTAGATCTAAGCACAGAGTATTGTCTTCATCACATGGTCCATCAAAGGTAAATAAAATAACTAAATAAATTAAAAGAAGAAAAAACAGTAAAACCATGAGCATGGACCATTGACAGATTGACTATCGATATATACCTTGTCAAATAAGTAGTAATTTTGGAAATTAATCTTCTAAAAGGTGGTAGGTCAATTAGTGTGTACAACCCTAGATAGGAGATCTATAATTGACCACATGAATATCTAGCCTAAGTTCATCTCCCCTAGGTAAAAATCTGTTGGCCCGGAGGCCTTCCTCTCTAGTTTTGATGATGATTAACTCATGTAGTTATGTTTACTAATAATCTTGTGATTTTAGTTTCAGATTATATAACAAGATATTAGTTGGTGATTGCTTCAAAAAGAGGAGTTTGGAAGCTTTCACTTGGTGATTCCCGAGCCCGAGCGTCAAGATCTTTCATAGCCATGCTCGTTGGATCACGGTGTTTGGACCGAGTCGACTTGAAGATGAAGATCGTCAAGAAGCCTTAGGTATCCTAGTGTTTAGTGTGTTTAGATCCATTTGTAAAGCTTAGTATAGTTGATATGCTCAAGTGCACAATACACACATGTTTCATGTTTTGGATTTTGGTTTTCATGGATAATAGATCAAAATAAGTTTAAATGGTTTATATGTATAGTAGATGTATTCTATTTATATATGCATGCTTAAACTTCATAGACAAACTTATTTTGATTATCCTATTCATGTATTGAAAAATCCAAGTTTGACAAAATACAAGTTTTGGTTTTTGGTAAAAATTGTTAGACACAAAAATGATTTTATATGTTGAGATATGTCTTGAAATTTTTATCACAAGTTTGTATTTCTATATAAAATGTTAAAACAAGTTTTATGAAATTTTTAGAAAAGATAAAAGAATTTTTAATAAGTTATTTTTCCCAGGTTTCTGACCCAGGCTGTGGCTGACAGGCCAGGTCGGTCGACCGCACTGTCGACCGCACCATGGGCCGGTCGACCGTTGCGGTCGACCGACGTGCACAGACTTGTGCACGTCTGGCAGACACAGGCCCGGTCGACCGGGCGGTCGACCGGACCAGAGAGCCTAGCTCTCTGTATCTGGGCGGTCGACCGGGCCGGTCGACCGGACCAGAGAGTCTGCTCTCTGTATCTGGGCGGTCGACCGGGTTTCCCAAACGGTCATATTTTTGACCGTTGGCGGTCGACCGGGCCGGTCGACCGGCAGCCTGTCAGGCTACCAGATCAGCCTAACGGCTAGTTTTCTATTTGGCCTATATAAACCCCAATTTCTTTGGGATTTTGGCCAAGATTTTTAGAGTAAAAATTCCCTATTCTCTGGTTTTAAAAAGAAGTTTTCAAAAGTGTTTAAAGAGCAAAAAGTCCAATCTTATTTGTTTTTAAGTGTTTTGTTTATTTCAAAGAAATTAGGGTTTTGGGAAATAGTTTTTGATCTAAACTTCTATATCTATTTTGGTGTTTTCCCAAGAGAATTTCTTTGATCAAAACACTTGTTCTTTTTCACACTTGAGCTATCTTCTATCCTAATCTATTAGGATCTTGTTTTTGTGGAAAAAGAGAGTTTGTGGTGTTTGTAACCACTTGTTGTAAAACCCTTGCTTTGATTGGGTTGCTCCCTCTTCGGTAGAGGTTGAGGATTGTGGTTTGCTCCCTCTAGTGAGAGGTGGAGTTGGTTGTTGTTTGCTCCCTCTAGTGAGAGGTGGAGTTGGTGTTTGTAACCCTCTTCGGTAGAGGTGTTGGTTGTTATTTGGCTACGGGCCTACCCCTCGGTTGTGAGGCGGTGTTTGAGAGAGGAGTTCGGTACTCCTAGTGTTGTAACAAATCCTCCTCGGTGCAGGTTCCCTCGGTGGGAGTATAGTGGATTAGAAATCCTTCTCGGTGAAGGCGGGGACGTAGAGCCAGGGGCTCGAACCTCGAAACATATCTTTGTGTTTGCGTTTGATCCATTGTCTCTCTAACTCTCTCTCTTATTTTGTGCATAGTATCACTCTTCATTCATATCATTCATTTTGCTTGTGTTGCCTTGCATCTTTCATATTGTTGTATATCCATTATATGCTTGGCTTGTTTTTGTGTGCCTCACTTATACTTAACCACAAGAGCTTCATATAGCACCTCAACCCATATCTAGGGGAATCAAGAGGAGTTAGTCCAGAGCCCTTCACGGGAAATTCGGCTACACTTGTGTGTTGTACTAAGTGTGTTGCAAATTGTTTTTAAGCTTCCGCATTTAGCGCATTTAGTTTATAGATTAGCCTTTTCACCTATTCACCCCCCTTCTAGGTGTTTTCAATTGGTATCAGAGCCTACACTCCTGATACTTAGGCTTAACATCCTAGGAGTGAGATCCTTTGTTTAGCTAATCTACCATTTGCATTTGCATACATTTGCTTGCACGCATTTTAGTTTGGACCCATGGACTTCATGACCCCACCTATGTTTGACCCTTCCAACATTCTTGTTTGGAAGACTAAGATGTCCATTTACCTACAAGCCCTAGGTATAAGGTTCACCTTGCCATTACCAAGGAATCCTACCTTAGTGATAGCAAGCATATAGGGGCCAATGCACAAGCCCTTGAGGCCATTAGAAGCACACTTCCTAAAGAATATCTTTTGCTTGCTTCTAACTTTGATTCCGCATTTGCAGTGTGGAACATGTTGACAACAACCACCACCTCCAAGCTTCAATTGCAAATCCAATCGGAGGAATCTAGTGGAGAATCCGAGTCTCAAAGCTACATGGTCCAAGGGAATGACTCCCTTGAGGTACAATCGGAAACTCAACTAGATAGTTTTGATTCTAGTTCTTCATGTAATGATTTTGTTGATCCCCATGCCTTGAATGAAGAACTTTCAATAGTTTGTGAAAAATTAATAGAAAAATATAATTTGTTGAAAAAGAAGACTTGTGCTTTAAATAAAGAAAATGAAAAATTGTCTTCTAAACTTGACATGGTTTTGCAAGAAAAGGAGGAGATTTCTAATGATAGGGATTCATTACAATCTCAACTTGATCTTGCACTTAAAGAATAAAATTTTAAAATCTAAAAATGATTGTGAAACACTTTTGAAGAAAAATGAAAATTTGTCTTCAAAAGTTGAATTTGTTTTAAGAGAAAATGATTCTTTGAAAAGAGAAATTGATTTCATTTTAAAAGAATTAGAAATTTGTTTAAATAAAAATAAATCTTTGAAAAATGATATTGTTTCTCATGTTTGCCATGCTAGGGTAGTATCACACACTTCACCTATTGCATGCCACACTTTTTCTTTGATTAACAATGATATATCCATTCTTAAGAAGAGTGTTGATTGTTTGGGCTCCACTTTGAGCCAATGTGTAGTGGGTCATACACGTCTGGAATCTTTGTTTCGAAAGAAACAAGTTCCATCTATTATGCATGCACACCCCCCACAGCATACACATGCTCCTCACGGACACACCCATCACATGTATGCTCATGTGTACACTTGTACGCATTGTGGACGTAAGGGCCACCTTGCTAAATTTTGTTATGATAGATTACATGTTTCAAATTTAGTAAAGAATTTTGTTTGGGTTAGAGAATGGACTAACCCCCATGGACCCAACAAAAAGTTATGAGTACCAAAGACCACCCCTTTTGTTTATGATGTAGGTGTGGGCTCTCACATGCGTGAGAATAGCCGTTACCTTGGAGTGGATGCGTTCCGTGCTTAAAGAGAACCAATTGGATGCATCACTTTCAAGGGATGTTTGGTGGAGAGGACCACCATGTTTTGGAGACAAGGGAAGTTGCCTTCTAGGTTTTGGTAACGATTCCTAACTCCTAATTTTTATTTACATGCTTTCCATTCTATTCATTTTAGCATGTTTTGATGTTTGTAGATTATTGTGTTAATGCCATGATTATTAGAACATTGACATGCATGTATAGCCTTTTGAGACACCCATGTTTAATATGGATCATATTTTTGTTTTCTTACCATTGTTTAGCTATCATGTTAATCATAGCTCTAATATCATGTGGATTACCATAATAATCATGTTTTTTGTTTACCATGATGATTTTTATCTTGTTTTGATGCTTCATGTTTTGAATATATGTTTAAATGTTATTTTTTATTAAAACTAGGTATATACTTGTGCATATAGTGGGCCACAAATAAATCTATATATGTTTGTGCTTGAATGCTTATTTGTTCCCATTAGATGTGCTAGTATAGTCTAGTTTTGATGATTCATACATTTTAAACTTGTATTCCTATTTTTGGATTTGTTTTATGAGTTTTCATTTCATGTATATGTTTATTTTGCCAAACTTTAAGATATACATGTATACCCCTTGAGTCATTTGCTCTTCATGCAAATCTTTATTTATGGACTCAATTGTGTTTGGGGATATGTATGTATACTTCTTGTGTTGACAAATCATACATATACCTTGAAATGAAATTTGTTTTAATGAAAATTTCGTTATTCATGTTTTCATGTATTTTATATTTAAACTTCATGTATATGTCCATTTTATTCAAATTATTGTTATACATATACATCCTTTTTGAGCCACGTGCCTTCATGCATATATCTTTGTGGACTCGTTGTGTTTGGATATGTATGTATACTTTAGTTTGTATAAGACATACATATACCTTGAAGATTAAACTAGTTTTGATGATTTTCATGTTTTAAGGAATAATTGAGCTAAATTGAATATTTTCATGATTATATGTTCTTCACATTGTATTTGTACACTCACATTTATTGTTTACTCATGTTTTGTTTTCATGAGCTTGATATGTGCCTAAATGATTTAGAGTGTTTAGTGCCATGTGGATTTCATGTTTTTCATGAAAAACTATTTTGTTTTATTCTTTGCTTGAAGGATTTCGTACTAGTTAACAAGTTTTTCCATTTAACTAGTTCGTATTCTTCATATGGTAGAGTTTTTCAAACACACTTTATTTTCTAAACCTATTTTTGAAAACCCCTACCTTCCACGGGTGGATGGATGGGCGATCATGCTCATGTATGCTTTATAATGAAAATCATTTTAAACTTGAACATGATAGGAGGTAGTTATATGAGTTATACTTTGATCATTATTGTTGTTTCAATTGTTATCATTGAATTCTTTCAATTGGTATCAATCTTGATCT
This sequence comes from Agave tequilana, assembly GCA_038442645.1. NCBI lineage: Eukaryota > Viridiplantae > Streptophyta > Magnoliopsida > Asparagales > Asparagaceae > Agave > Agave tequilana. Next base: position 19,269 of record JAVJIF010020271.1, on the reverse strand, counting down.
TTCTTGTATACTTATATATGTTTGTATGTATGTATGCTTTCAATTCAAATAGTATCAATTTCGATTGGTATTAAATTTTTTTTCATACATATATATTCTTGTTTATGCAAAGGCTTGAGCTTCAACTTTGTTTCAATTGATTTAGCTTTCAATTGGTATCTTAATTCGAGCCTACGCATAGTTTTTTTAATTGGTATTTCATAAAGGGGGAGAAAATCTCGTATTTTATCTTTCAGTTGGTATTTAGTATTCCACTCCCTTGGTTTATGAAAGAAAATAATAATTTCAATTGATAATAAGTTCAATTGGTGTTTTATGCCTTAAAAAATAATAATTTCAATTGGTATTAAGATTTATGTTTAGAAATTCAAAATTTATAATGTTTAATTTCAATTGATATCATATGTTTAAAATGAACAATTATTTCAATTGTTATCAAGATGTTGTTTTCATTTTTTTAAATTGGTATCAAGAGGCACCTCATTGACATATTTTTTTTATTTGATATCATATTTAAAGTCACCCCTTATTGACTTTGTTTTTGTTTTAGACAAATAGGGGGAGATTGACAAAAAGGGGGAGAAAGATTTTTACCCCTCATTGACATTTTATTTATTGTTTTGGTTTTTACCCCTTTGTTGATGATTGACAAAAAGGGGGAGAAAGATTTTGAGTTTAATTGTTTTATATATGCATATTTATGGTTTTGCATATATTAAGTTTAATCGGTATCTAGAACATGTTTATTTGTTTTTTGAAAATTTCATTGGTATCTAGAACCTTTTTATTGTTTATGCATATCTATGCATGTTTCATGTTTATTGCATATTTATGTTTATTTGTTTATGCATGAGTTAAGGGGGAGCTTCTTTGAAGCTTAACTTTAATCCATGCATATATAACTCCATGAGTTTTGTCATCATCAAAAAGGGGGAGATTGTTGGCCCGGAGGCCTTCCTCTCTAGTTTTGATGATGATTAACTCATGTAGTTATGTTTACTAATAATCTTGTGATTTTAGTTTCAGATTATATAACAAGATATTAGTTGGTGATTGCTTCAAAAAGAGGAGTTTGGAAGCTTTCACTTGGTGATTCCCGAGCCCGAGCGTCAAGATCATTCATAGCCATGCTCGTTGGATCACGGTGTTTGGACCGAGTCGACTTGAAGATGAAGATCGTCAAGAAGACTTAGATATCCTAGTGTTTAGTGTGTTTAGATCCATTTGTAAAGCTTAGTATAGTTGATATGCTCAAGTGCACAATACACAGACGTTTCATGTTTTGGATTTTGGTTTTCATGGATAATAGATCAAAACAAGTTTAAATGGTTTATATGTATAATAGATGTATTCTATTTATACATGCATGCTTAAACTTCATAGACAAACTTATTTTGACTATCCTATTCATGTATTGAAAAATCCAAGTTTGACAAAATACAAGTTTTGGTTTTTGGTAAAAATTGTTAGACACAAAAATGATTTTATATGTTGAGATATGTCTTGAAATTTTTATCACAAGTTTGTATTTCTATATAAAATGTTAAAACAAGTTTTATGGAATTTTTAGAAAAGATAAAAGAATTTTTAATAAGTTATTTTTCCCAGGTTTCTGACCCAGGCTGTGGCTGACAGGCCAGGTCGGTCGACCGTACGGTCGACCGCACCATGGGCCGGTCGACCGTTGCGATCGACTGACGTGCACAGACTTGTGCACGTCTGGCAGACACAGGCCCGGTCGACCGGGCGGTCGACCGGACCAGAGAGCCTAGCTCTCTGTATCTTGGCGGTCGACCGGGTTTCCCTAACGGTCATATTTCTGACCGTTGGCGGTCGACCAGGCCGGTCGACCGGCAGCCTGTCAGGCTACCAGATCAGCCTAACGGCTAGTTTTCTGTTTGGCCTATATAAACCCCAATTTCTTTGGGATTTTGGCCAAGATTTTTTAGAGCAAAAATTCCCTATTCTCTGGTTTTAAAAAGAAGTTTTCAAAAGTGTTTAAAGAGCAAAAAGTCCAATCTTATTTGTTTTTAAGTGTTTTGTTTATTTCAAAGAAATTAGGGTTTTGGGAAATAGTTTTTGATCTAAACTTCTATATCTATTTTGGTGTTTTCCCAAGAGAATTTCTTTGATCAAAACACTTGTTCTTTTTCACACTTGAGCTATCTTCTATCCTAATCTATTAGGATCTTGTTTTTGTGGAAAAAGAGAGTTTGTGGTGTTTGTAATCACTTGTTGTAAAACCCTTGCTTTGATTGGGTTGCTCCCTCTTCGGTAGAGAGGTTGAGGATTGTGGTTTGCTCCCTCTAGTGAGAGGTGGAGTTGGTTGTTGTTTGCTCTCTCTAGTGAGAGGTGGAGTTGGTGTTTGTAACCCTTTTCAGTAGAGGTGTTGGTTGTTGTTTGGCTACGGGCCTACCCCTCGGTTGTGAGGCGGTGTTTGAGAGAGGAGTTCGGTACTCCTAGTGTTGTAACAAATCCTCCTCGGTGGAGGTTCTCTCGGTAGGAGTATAGTGGATTAGAAATCCTTCTCGGTGAAGGCGGGGACGTAGAGCTAGGGGCTCGAGCCTCGAAACATATCTTTGTGTTTGCGTTTGATCCATTGTCTCTCTAACTCTCTCTTATTTTGTGCATAGCATCACTCTTCATTCATATCATTCATTTTGCTTGTGTTGCCTTGCATCTTTCATATTGTTGTATATCGATTATATGCTTGGCTTGTTTGTGTGTGCCTCACTTGTACTTAACCACAAGAGCTTCATATAGCACCTCAACTCATATCTAGGGGAATCAAGAGGAGTTAGTCCAGAGCCCTTCACGGGGAATTCGGCTACACTTGTGTGTTGTACTAAGTGTGTTGCAAATTGTTTTTAAGCTTCCGCATTTAGCGCATTTAGTTTATAGATTAGCCTTTTCACCTATTCACCCCCTCTAGGTGTTTTCAAAATCTACCTACACATGATCAGACTAGTAACTGAATAATCTAATAAATAATGCATAATTAAATTAGGCAATTAATTGCAGATAATTAAATAATTAAATGAATTCTAGTAGATTACTAACAAACTTTGAATTAGTAATAACTAACAAATGTAATAAAAAAATTAAATAAAATTCAAGTACCTGTGCTCGCCCTTGCTGGTCTCGTGGTGTTACCATACCACGAGCGCCGCCTTGTCTGCTTCACTCTAGTACACATCCTAAGCCGAGAAGACGCAATTATGACACAAAAGAAAAGTAATCACACACAAATATTCCCTCACTCCAAAACTTCACTGCAAAGAAGTTATCACTGGAGCACTAAAGAAAAAAATTTATTTTTATAAAACTGACGAAAACAAGGCTTCCCTCCTATAGCATGATGGAGAAAAAAATAAATAAAGAAAAACCCTAAAAGAAACCAAGAAACGGTAGCCCCCCTTTTCTCCTTATATAATGAGGAGGTTTTACATAAAAACCCCTCAAACTATAAATATTACATATTAAATCATTTTCAATTCAAACAGAATCTGTAAATGGCCAATATAGGCACTCTAATGGAGGAATCAGCAAAAGCTATCAACTTGAAAGTTTTAGATTTTCGAATTCTCTTTCCGTAGACATCTTGATGACCTCTTTCGGAGTTTTATAGAAGAAGTTATGGTTAATATACTGCAACACTCTCGAAAAGCAACTCTCAATCTTTACAAATTGCGTGATTTCATTGCTGAAAGTAACTGGATTCCTCTCTCTTTTTCTTACCTGTTTGCTGCAAAATACAATTAAATATACCCGAGTAGCATTATTTATATACAAATAATATATAAATAGGAGTAGGAAAATATGATAAAATTATGCTCATCACTACTTCTAACATGGCTATACGTGTTTACGTCTGAAAATGACTCAATTGTTGTTAAGTGTTACAAATTGCCCTTTAGGCTATTTGCTCTGTGTGGTGGGAATTTTTCGCCACAGACAATTGGACGCTCTCGATCGGATCTGCCAAGAAACACACAAGAGGGAATACGCCTTCAGGTCAGGAGCACCGGTGTGGTGCGGGCCAAAAACCCTCAGGCGTGAGAATGAGTATTCTTATTGAGAGAAAGCAAAGAGATTGCTTGTTTATGGTGTTTTTGGTGGTAATCAGAAACGAACCCCTTCCCCGTTAGAGAAGCAATATTAAAACCTGACTGTGCTGTTGATGCACACAGGTATTTCAGATCTTTGTAACTACACGATTGGCACGTTGTGATTTCCTCGTAACCGCTCAGATCACGCCGCTTGATTGTTGGGATTGTTATGCAGAGATATCTGTCACTATTCATAAAAACCCGCATTGATGTAGGGGTGTTGTAACGTCTGAACGTGGGCATTGGGATGAAATTGTGAGAGTTTCCTCATGTGTCCGTGCTGGAATCGATGGAGGAGCCATTGATCGCTCATGCATGGTTCAAAAACTCGACCGTTCCGGTTCCAACTTGACCGAGTCAGAACCGGAACAACCTTTCCCTTTCCGAGACCGGTCCACGAGTCAACCTATTACATTGTTTTACTTGAATCGGGGCCGACTCGGCTGAGTCATCCGAGTCAAGGCCGAGTCTAGCCAAATTTTCATATTATTAATTTCATATAATTCAAATTTCTATTAGAAAGGTAGGGCTAATCTTTACTTTTGTGAAAAGAGTAGTTAATTTAAATTTAATTAATTTATATAATTTACTAAATTATGCATTTATTTTGATATTTTAATATCGAGACACATGTATTTATGCATTATCTTCATGTTTAGTGTATTAGGTGATATATTTTGGACATGTTATATATATCAATTTTGATGTCTACTTTTTAAAAAAAATGTCATGATTTTTTCAGCATTTTTTGAGCCCTCTATGTAGCATTTCGCGCGTCTTGCTCGATTCGGGGCCGCGACGCTGCAACCGATGTGGAACGGTGCCCCTCGAGTCGGCCGCGAGACCGCGACTTTGAACCATGCGCTCAGGGTGCCTTTCGGTAGTAAGACACGTGTCATGATCTCGAGGAAAGTTGAAAACTGACCATTACAGATGCCCCTCGCTTTCCTCCTTACCGGAGGAGTGATCAGGAAGGAGGGGGAAGCAGAACTGATTTGGGTTTCTGACCTGATTTATAATTTATCGCTTTATGGTCAGAGAAAAGCAACTGGTGCATCTCTTCATATCTTACACATTTAATGCCACCTTTGCTTTGTATGATCAACTGTCAAAATCTCGTGTCTGGTCGGTGTGCGCAGTAGAGAGATACCGTCGCTTAGCTGGTAGGGTTTGTTGGGATCTTTGAGTTTTCAAAATTCTCGCTTCCAAAATATTCTTGCCTCCATATCTGTACTTAGAATTCCAGCCCTTTACAACTTCACAATGACAAAGGGAATCGTCGCTGAAGAGAGGAGGAAAGGTAATAGCGTTGCTGACGAGAAGGGGAAGATATCTAACTTTCGGACTAGAGTGAGGATGGATTTCGATCCCAAACCAACCATTCTCTCTAGCCAGAAAGGTTTGCGATTACTTGACGAATTATCAGATTGCCTGCCGTCAATGATTACAGTGGAGTTCTGCCCCGCCACGATGGATGTAAAGGTGCCTCCTCCCGTCGGGGGTATGTATTTCCACGTCTTTTAGCTGAGGGACGTTGTGAATTATCGCGTGAGATCAGTGATTGAAACCGAGTCTGTGAGTTGGTGTTCTGATAGGCATTAGGGAGATCTTGTTAGCTTTGGAGTGATCCCTCAGGGGAAGATTCCCATCAAGGACCGTCAGAGTGAAATTAATATAAGATGTTAGAGAAAACCCGATTTAGGTTGTTGGAGTGAGCCGCAAGACGATTTCTGTTTTTCAGAAGTGTCTCCATATAGTCTTTAGCCTTCAGGGTGAAGACCCATATAGGTTGTCGGAGTGAGCCGTCAGGACGATCTCCATCTCTCAGGAGAGTCTCCGTATGGGCTTTAACCGTCAGGGTGAGGACCCGATATAGGCTGTCAGAGTGAGCCATTAGGACGATCTCTATCTCTCAGGAGAGTATCCGTGTATGCTTTAGCCGGCAGGGTGAGGACCCGATATATACTGTCAGAGTGAGCCATCAGGACAATCTCCGTCTTTCAGGAGAGCCTTTAATAGGCTTTAGTCGTCAGGATGAAGTCTCGATATAGGCTGTCAGAATGAGCCGTCAGGAGGACTTTCGTCTTTCAGGAGTCACTGTTTAGGCTTTAGCCGTCAGGGTGAGAACCCGATATAGGCTGTTAGAATGAGCCGTCAAGTGGGCTTTCGTCTTTCAGGAGTCTCTGTGTAGGATTTAGCCGTCAGGGTGAGGACTCGCCATAGGTTGTCAGAGTATCCATCAAGAGGACTTTCGTCTTGCAGGAGAGTTCGTGTAGGCTTTAGCCGTCAAGGTGAAGACCTGCTATAGGCTGTCGGAGTAGCAGTCAAGAAGATTTTCATCTCTCAGGAGAGTCCGTATAGGCTTTAACCGTCAGGGTGTGGACCCGATTGATATAGGCTGTCAGAGTGAGCTGTAAGGATGATATCCATTTCTCATGAGAGTCTCCATATGGGCTTTAGCCATGACGATGAGGACTCGATGTAGGCTGTCATAGTGAGTCATCAAGAGGGCTTTCATCTTTCAGGAGAGTCTTCGTGTAGGCTTTAGCCGTCAAGGTGAGGACCCCCATAGGTTGTCAGAGTGAGCCATCAGGAGGACTTTCGTCTTTAATAAGAATCTCCATGTAGGCTTTAGCCGTTAGGGTGAGGACCCGCTATAGGCTGTCAGAGTGAGCCGTTAGGACTTTCGTCTTTCAAAAGAGTCTTCATATAGGCTTTAGCTGTCAGGTTCAGGACCCGTTATAGGCTGTCGGAGTTGCCGTCAGGACTTTTATTTTTCAGGAGAGTCTCCGTGTATGCTTTAGCTGTCAGAGTGAGGACCCATTATAGGCTGTCAGAGTAGCCGTTAGAATGACTTTCGTCTTTCAGAGGAGTCTCCTTGTAGGCTTTAATCGTCAGGGTGAGGATCCACTATAGGTTGTCGTAGTAGCCGTCAGGAGGACTTCCGTCTTTCAGAAGTCGCTTTATAGGCTTTAGCCGTCAGGGTGAGGACCTGCTATAGGCTGCAGAAGTGACTTGACTCAAATACAGATTTGCAAAGCTCGCAAAGGAGAGATGTCGCACAACAATGGTTCTTTTTATTGAATTAATTATGAGTTTATACATAGTATCGTTTCAAATGAAAAGAATTCCATTATTTGCTGAGTATCTTCTCGTCTTGATCGACTCAGGTGTAGGAACTGTTTCTCCTTTTGTGACCACGGTGTTGGGCCCCTCGTAGTTGGCTCAGAGTTTTCTCACATTCTTCTTTTCGGTACTCTAAATGACATGCTTCAGGACTAGGTCATCGATCTGGAACTTTGGAGCCTTCACTTTTTTGTGATGCGCTGCCTTGATTTGCTGCTGGTAGGCTGTGATCCGGACCGTGGCATGCCGCCACCTTTCTTCAGACTGATTCTGTGCCAAGCGGAGCTGAGCGACATTCTGGTTCCAATCGATTTCTTTTGTGCGCAATGTCGGCATGCAGATGTTGATTGGGATGATGACCTCCGTCCCATTATCTAATGAAAATAGAGCCTCTCCTGTAGAGATGCGCTTAGTGGTCTGGTATGCCCAGAGCTCGCCTGGAAGCTTTTCAACCCATTTGCCTTTCGCCTTACCAAGGCTCTTACACAAGCTAATGAGGATGGTGTGATTGCTGATTTTTAGCTTGGCCGTTACCTTATGGGTAGTACGGTGTAGAGAATCAGTGGGTGATCTTGTACTTGGCTCAGAAGGTAGCCACCTTTCTGCTAGCGCAGTTCTTTCCGTTATCAGGTATAATGGTCTGAGGGAGGCTGAAGGGACATACGAGGTTCTGCCACAAGAATTTTACTACCTGTTGCCTTGTGACTTTAGAGAGAGGCAGAGCTTCAATCCATTTGGTGAAGTAATCGGTCGCAACCAGCAAGGACTTGAATTGAGGCTGCGCTCGGAGAAGTGGGCCCACTACGTCCAGCCTCTTCTACAAGAAGGGCTAAGGACTCCGTAATGTGTGGAGGTCTACACTCGGTCTGCTTGAGGAAGGAGCAAATCTCTGACATTGGGTACTTTTTCACGTACTTCTTGGCATCATTTAACATTTTGGGCCAATAATGTCCCTGATTGATGGCTTTGTGGGCGAGGGACCGCCCCTCGCGTGGTTTTCACAGTCGCCAACGTGGATCTCCTGTATCACCTTGGCATCGTTCGGTCCGAGGAACCTTAGGTAAGGGTTGGAGTGTAGTTTGGAGTAAGATTTCTTATAGAGAATGTCTCCTAGAAGCATGTACTGGGTGGCCATTGTTGGAGCTTTTGTGCTTCGGTCTTGTTGTCGGATAGCACTCCATCCTTCAGATAGGCGATGATGATGGGGTCTCTCTACTCCTGAGAAGTGTCCAAGAGGAGCACTTCTCCAGATCGTTGGGTGCTGGGCTTTGCAATATGCTCGATGGGGACTTCTCGCCAGAACTGATACTCCACGGTCGATGCCAAGTTGGCTAAAGAATCAACGTAGTTGTTTCTCGATCGGGAGACCTTTTTGAAGTCGCAGCTGGGAAACTTTGACTTCAGGTTGAGGACGATTTGCAAATATGCCGCCCTTTGATCGTCTTTGGCCGCATACTCGCCATTGACTGACTCACCACCAGCAGGGGAGTCGCAGCGGACCTCGAGTTCGGTGACTCCAAGCGTCGCTATCATCCTGAGGCCAGCAATGACAGCTTCATACTCGACCTCATTATAGGTGGCACAGAAGCTTAGAGTGTAGGGCTGTTCAATGATGGACCCCTCCAGAGTTGTCAGGACCATCTCGATTCCGGAACCTTTGCTATTTGAGGCTCCATCTACGGTCAATGTCCCTCCTTCCAAGAGGTCGCTCTGTGTTGGGGCTACCGGAGTGAATTCAGCAATAAAGTTCGCCAATACTTGCTCCTAGATTGCTGTCCTCGGCTCGTACTTGATGCCATATGGCATTAGCTCAGTGGCCCACTTTGCTATTTGTCCCGTAGCTTGCAGGTTCTCCACGATGCTCTTCAGAGGATGCTCCGTCAACACGATAATTTGAAAAGATTGGAAGTACTGCTTCCGCTTCCTTGAGACGACGAAGAGAGCAGTGGCCATCTTTTCCATCCTATAGTATCTGGTTTTAGCATCAAACAAGGACTTGCTAACGAATACACTGACTTCTGAATGCTCCCTCTTCCCGAACCAAGGCTCTACTCATGGCCGACTCTGATACAACAAGATAATGTATAGTGTCTCTTCGATGATGGGCTTGGATAAGAGGGGGGAGGCTAGAAACTTCTTCAGGCCTTAAAACGCGGCTTCACAATCCTTGCTCCAACAGAAATCCACTCCGTTCCTCTTTGTTGCTTGGAAGAACAATTTGCATTTTTTTCGTGAAACGACCGAGGAATCGGTTCAAGGCTTCCAGGCGTCCGTTCAACATCTGTACTTCCTTGACATAGGTAGGAGACCTCATGTCCAGGATGGCGGATATCTGGTCGGGGTTGGCTTCGATACCCCCTGGGTGACCAGATATCCCAAGAATTTCTCGGAGGCCACACCGAAGGTGCACTTCTCCGGGTTGATCCTGACCTTATAGTTTCGAAGGCGATCGAACGTCTCGCTCAAGTGTTGCACATAATCGGTGCACTGAAGACTCTTCACAAGCATGTCGTCAATATATACTTCCATGGTGCATCCGATCATCTCCTTGAAGACTTTGTTGACCATTCGTTAGAAGGTAGCTCTGGTATTCTTTAGTCCGAATGGCATCACCTTTTAGCAGTAAATTTTCCGATCGGTGATGAACGACGTCTTGTCTTCGTTTGGTGGATGCATCTTGATGTGATTGTATCCAGAGTAGGCATTCATAAAGCTGAGTAGTTCATGGCCTGTCGTCGTATCCACCATCTGGTCAATCCTTGGTAGAGGAAAGCTGTCCTTGAGGCTGGCCTGGTTGAGATTGGTGAAGTCAGTACATACCCTCCGCTTGCCATTCTTCTTCACCAAGACCGGGTTAGCGAGCCATTCGGGGTAGTACGTCTCTTTGATGAGAAGTTGGCTCGGTGCAATCAGTCGAATTCCTCTCTGAGGGCTTGATACCACTTCACGTTCATCTTCCTCAGCTTCTGCTGATCTCCGGATCGATTGACAACCGGTGGCAGATGATGGATAGGTCAACTCCTGGTATACCTGTGGGGGACTAGACGAATACATCCAAGTTGTTAGATATAAAATCTTTAAACCATACCTTATCTTCTGCAGATAGTTTCGTCTCGATCTGGAGAGTTTGTTCCGGATGCGATGGATCCACTACATACACCAGCTCAGCGTCTTCCTCTGACCGACTGACTGAAGCCTCCCCTTCATTGGACAAGTTTGTCGCTCGACCCCTGCCGTTATGTGATTGCTATTGAGTGGCGACTTGCTTTTGCTACTTCTCCGGAGGGAGGCCTTGGCTGGGGGCTATCCTGACAGTCTTCGCTTTCCATTCGAACTTTTATGAGCAATGGCTGCGATGCTTTTGGACATGGCTTGGTCCCTCTAATGCCTGCGGTTCCCGTCGGAGTGGGATATCGCAGAAGCTGGTGGTAGCTGGAGGAGACGACTTTTATCATGTGGATCCACAACCGCCCGAGGATCGCGTTGTGAGGGATTCTACGTTGATCATATAGAATTCTGTGATGACGCTGTATGGATCTGCGCGGACCAGGAGAGCGGTTGTGCTGGGTGAACGAGTCTCATTTTCATCAAACTCATATAAATTTGACTGGGTTTGAGGATAGATCATTGCTCGGTTATCTCCAGAGTGTCCTCCATATTGTCCATGGTGCTTCCGTATAAGATGTTGACACTGCTTCCGCTGTCAATCAGAATTCTGGAGACCTGACAACTGCCAATATGCATGGTGATGATTAGAAAGTGCACGGCGTAGGCGTCATCCTACATAAAAGACATCGGCCTACTCGGGAACGGAGGCGGATCGGTCAGCACCGTCGGATAGTTGCTTCTACGGGCCTCGTTGATGTAGATGGCCTTCTCTTTCGAGGTGGTGCCCTCTACTAGGCAAGCGCCGAAAATGACATCCACCTCTCGGTAGCTGACGAGGGCATGACACGCCGGTTTCCCGTCTTCGGAGTTTCGGGGGCCACTTTCTGCACCTTGACCTCTGAAGGTTGTCCGGGGTGAAGAATTAACTCCTTAAGGTACCCCAGATTGACAAGCTCCTGGAGTCGCTTCGGAGAGACCGACAGTCGATAGTGTGATATCCCATCCCCTCATAAAATGCACGGTAATTGCCCGCTCTAGGGCCCTTTGTGTGAGGCGGGAGTTGCTTTGGATGTCTTACCCAAGAATGGTCCTGGATGGCGCTGAAGACGCGGTCGACGAGGATCTTAAATGGAGTGAAGTCGGCATCATCTCTGTAGACCTTCAGGGGGTTGCACGAAGAACTCAGCTAGAAGTGATTTTTGTAACCATCTCGCCCCTGGTTCTGAGTCTTTTTCAGAGGAGTAGGTGGTCACTTCGTCTTCTCCCCTTCACTATCCTGCTTGGGAGGTCGGCTCGTCGAGCCCGCGTCGCCTGTTCCAGTTGTATGGACTTCTGTGCTCGAGATAGAATATCCTTCATGTTGGTGACATCATGCTTCACTAGGTGCTTGTAAGAGCGGTCGATCTGTAGTCCAGCAATGAATGCGGCTGCAGCGACATCATTACTATAGCTAGAAACCAGTGTCATCTGGCTCTGAAAATAACTGATGTACTGTTTGAGGCTCTCCCTGTTTCATCTTGATGGTGAGGAGGTAATTGCTATTCTTCTTAAACACCTGCAGCGAGACATATTGGTTGAAGAAGGCGTCACTCACCTCCTCAAAACTCCGGAAAGACCACGATGGGAGAGAGTAGAACCAGTTTAGGGCCACGCCCTTGAGACTGGAAGGAAATATTCGACATAGGAGGAGATCGTCATGGAGCGGACCGCTATCTTGACCTGATAGGTTTGGAGGTGTTGGATGGGGTCAGTCACTCTAGTATAGCAACCGAAGCTCGATATCACGAACTTCTTCAGGAACCGGTGAGACATGACTTCCTCCGAAAGAGGGGAATCACAGATCCTTAAGATGGAAGATCCTGACCTACTGCGAGACTGCGAGTTGTCTTCATCGATCCGCTTCCTGACCATCTCCACCAGATCTTCCATGTCTGAGACTTTGTGGGCTTGTGAGGTTCGCTCTTATCGAAGCGTTCCTCGTGGCGTGATGATGCGGATCGGCGATGCCTTCGGCTACCCCTAATGCAAGCGGTGTCCGTCGTGCGTGTGGCTGTGAGGGATGAGCACGGGACTCCTCATCTGAGCCCATCGTCTGAGCTCTTTGGAGCACCTCAATCTGAGTGAGGAGCTGGTTATGGACGCACGTAGCGACATCGTTCTCCAGGGCGACATCGTTCTCATGTTCGCGAGCCGCCTCCGCCTCTTGCTCGTCTAGCCGCTTCTACAGGTAGGCTAGCATCTGAAGGAGTTGTTCTTCAACGGGCAGCCAAGACTCGTGCTCATTGGCTGCCCTCTCCGGTGTGGTCGCTAGGGACGAGTGCTCTCTCGCAACTAGATGAAAAACAATATTGAGGTTCTGGGGATGGTGATCGACAAAACCTGTGCCCCCGATGATGATTTTTTTGCCTTTGGAGGCGGCAGATGAAGCAATAGTCTGCGAGGAGGCCTTCTTTTGAGGAGCCATAATCGCCGACGAGGTTATTTGAGGAGGAATTTTTTGGGAACTGTTTGGCGAAGGGGAGGGAACTCTTAGCGTATACTCAAGAGATCTCAATGAAAGTACCAATGTGGTGTGAATTTTTCGTCACGGACGATTGGAGGCTCCCGATCTAATCTGCCAAGAAACACACAAGAAACACCTTTAGGTCAGGAACACCGGTGTGGTACCGACCAAAATCCCTCGAGCGTGAGAATGAGTATTCTCTTTGAGAGAAAACAAAGAGATTGCTTGTGTGTGTGTGTGTGTGGTGTTTTTGGTGATAATCAGAAGCGAACCCCTTCCTAGTTGGAGAAGAAGCAATATTAATACTTGATTGAGCTGTTGATGCACACACGGGTATTTCGAAGCTCTGCAAATGCACGATTGGCACATTGTGATTTCCTCGTAACTACCCAGATCGCGCCGCTTGATTGTTGGGATTGTGTTATGCAGAGATATCCGCCACTATCCATAACAACCCGCATTGATGTAGGGGCGTTGTAACGTCTAAACGTGGGGATGATCTCGCAGCGTAACTAAATCTGTGAATCACAGAGATCATGCCGCTAAGCTGTAAGCAGCGTTGAAGTGGCAGTCTTTGTGGAGGATTTTCATTTCGTAGTGCGGAATGACTCCGGATTGATCGAGAGTCCGGGAGAGTGACTCGGGATGGAATCGGGAGATCTTCCTTATGCGTCCATGCTAGACTTGATGGAGGAGCCATTGACCGCTCGGCGTGCCTTTCAGTAGCAGTAGCAGGACACATGTCATGATCTCGATGGAAGTTGAAAACTTACCTTTACACTCTGCGAATCCTATTCAGCAGTTCTGTTATGGATTTTTGCCTTATATTGGTTTAATGAAATAGTGTTTGAGCATTGATGATGTTGCAGCAAAAGTCAAATTAAGTTTTCATGGTCATGGGAGCGGACCGCTATCTTGACCTGATAGGTTTGGAGGTGTTGGATGGGGTCAGTCACTCTAGTATAGCAACCGAAGCTCGATATCACGAACTTCTTCAGGAACCGCTGAGACATGACTTCCTCCGAAAGAGGGGAATCACAGATCCTCAAGATGGAAGATCCTGACCTACTGCGAGACTGCGAGTTGTCTTCATCGATCTGCTTCCTGACCATCTCCACCAGATCTTCCATGTCTGAGACTTTGTGGGCTTGTGAGGTTCGCTCTTATCGGAGCGTTCCTTGTGGCGTGATGATGCGGATCGGCGATGCCTTCGGCTACCCTTAATGCAAGCGGTGTCCGTCGTGCGTGTGGCTGTGAGGGATGAGCACGGGACTCCTCATCTGAGCCCCTCGTCTGAGCTCTTTGGAGCACCTCAATCTGAGTGAGGAGCTGGTTATGGACGCACGTAGCGACATCGTTCTCCAGGGCGCCATTCTCATGTTCGCGAGCCGCCTCCGCCTCTTGCTCGTCTAGCCGCTTCTACAGGTAGGCTAGCATCTGAAGGAGTTGTTCTTCAACGGGCAACCAAGACTCGTGCTCATTGGCTGCCCTCTCCGGTGTGGTCGCTAGGGACGGGTGCTCTCTCGCAACTAGATGAAAAACAATATTGAGGTTCTGGGGATGGTGATCGACAAAACCTGTGCCCCCGATGATGATTTTTTGCCTTTGGAGGCGGCAGATGAAGCAATAGTCTGCGAGGAGGCCTTCTTTTGAGGAGCCATAGTCGCCGACGAGGTTATTTGAGGAGGAATTTTTTGGAAGTGTTTGGCGAAGAGGAGGGAACTCTTAGCGTATACTCAAGAGATCTCAATGAAAGTACCAATGTGGTGTGAATTTTTCGTCACGGACGATTGGAGGCTCCCGATCTAATCTGCCAAGAAACACACAAGGAAACACCTTTTAGGTCAGGAACACCGGTGTGGTACCGACCAAATCCTCGAGCGTGAGAATGAGTATTCTCTTTGAGAGAAAACAAAGAGATTGCTTGTGTGTGTGTGTGTGTGTGTGTGGTGTTTTTGGTGGTAATCAGAAGCGAACCCTTCCTAGTTGGAGAAGAAGCAATATTAATACTTGATTGAGCTGTTGATGCCACACGGGTATTTCGAAGATCTGCAAATGCACGATTGGCACATTGTGATTTCCTCGTAACTACCCAGATCGCGCCGCTTGATTGTTGGGATTGTTATGCAGAGATATCCGCCACTATCCATAAACCCGCATTGATGTAGGGGCGTTGTAACGTCTAAACGTGGGGATGATCTCACAGCGTAACTAAATCTGTGAATCACAGATCATGCCGCTAAGCTGTAAGCAGCGTAGAAGTGGCAGTCTTTGTGGAGGATTTTCATTTCGTAGTGCGGAATGACTCCGGATTGATCGAGAGTCCGGGAGAGTGACTCGGGATGGAATCGGGAGATCTTCCTTATGCGTCCATGCTAGACTTGATGGAGGAGCCATTGACCGCTCGGCGTGCCTTTCAGTAGCAGTAGCAGGACACATGTCATGATCTCGATGGAAGTTGAAAACTTACCTTTACACTCTGCGAATCCTATTCAGCAGTTCTGTTATGGATTTTTGCCTTATATTGGTTTAATGAAATAGTGTTTGAGCATTGATGATGTTGCAGCAAAAGTCAAATTAAGTTTTCATGGTTTTTTGATGTTCAATTGTATAAGCCATCTACTGTTAAAGGATTTTCTTCAAAAGAAGAAAATTAATTGGAATATGGAGTTTATGTATTAGGCTGCTATTGTTTTTTATCCTCCACAGTGTAGATAAACTTTTGAAAGAGCAATTATTCAGTTAATATAGATGGAGTCCTGCCTCCGCACTGTGTTTGTGTGACACAATCCTTGGTCAGGTGCACCTTGCACTTGATGGTTTGAGGGGAGAGTGCAGCTCATGCTACCAGGATTTTCTATAGCTGACAGCGCATTCTTTATGCAAATTGACCCACATTGTGATACTTGTTCAGCAAACTATCTTGTATAATAACACCAGTTGTATTGCCTTTTGAAATCATAAGCAGACAAATTTTCTATTCTTGGACTCTATTGGCCTTAACTCTATTTGTTGATGGGTTACTAGTGTTAGGCTTTTGTAATTTGCATATAAACTTGGTATCTTGTGGATGAACTGTAAGCATCTTGTCTTTTGTATCATGATCCAGAATGGTGTAAACCAGGAAATATGTGAACTTTTTTCAAAGGTATTTCAGTTCAGCTTTTTTAAAGTGAAATAATTTATTTTCCAGACATGTATTATCTTGTACTTTTGAGATCATATAGGAAAATATTTGTCATGTGCTGATGTTTGTGATTGTTATGGGCTGTGATAGTTCTTCATCTAATCTTATAATTACCGCTTTGGCAGATGACCACAGCGATTGCTATTGAAGATGTGAGAAGAGAAGTGAGAATATTGAGTGCTCTCACAGGCCATAAGAATCTAGTGCAATTTTATGATGCTTATGAGGATGAGGACAATGTGTATATAGTTATGGAGTAAGTATGGATTTCATAGTCATTTTCCAAATTTATTCCTAAGCCTGTTTTAACTTTTTGCTCAAATGTCAATAACACATTCATTATGTCAATCGGTCGAAAAATAAGAATATGTGGTTCTTTAGTTTTTATGCTAATTGAGGTATGTCATGATATATTGTCAATCATAGGTCTGAATTGTGGAAATAGCCTCTCCATATGGAGTTTCGGCTGTATCCATCCGACCCTCCCTGACCTGCAATGGCTAGAGCCTGTTGCATGTGCTAGTTGCCTTTTATTTTCTCCTTCCATTTTTTTCTTTATTCTTGTATCACTTCTATTAATTTTCACTAGGTGTTGCTTAAAAATGATTCTTGGGTTTCATTTACTGTATGTATCCCCACACCATGGGCATCATTTAAAGACGTGTTTTGTGCAGGGCTATCAAAAACAGATGTAGTCTTTACAGAATTGTCGTGTTCAAATTCATTAGTGGCAACACAAAGTAAACTTACCCTTCTACATCTTAGGTTCATCATTCATCGACCCATCCTTGTAGAAATCCTGTACCTATCTCTTATGTTGTACATTTTCCTTTTCTATTCCTCGCTTATCTATTACTTGGTGATACGGCGATTCGATTGGATGAAGGTATAGGTGACAAAAACAAAATTGTCTTAGCCCTTCCTTTTTGCTCACTCACAGTTGTCACTCTCTGACTCCCCATTATGTAGTATTCAATCAAATTACATTTTTTTTACTTGTGACTTGAAACCACATTTTGTGCTTGCAACTAATAATAACAGCATGCATAACATTTTTTTTTTATATTTCATGCTTCCTTTTATGAAATTAGTATTGACCATGGACCAATATCTCAATATGGTAAATTTCATAATCATCATATTAAATACATGGATATTAGATTATGATGAAGTGAATGCAAGGGACAAAGCAAAATTAAAGGAAAGAAAAAAGAGAGAGAACTTATAATAAACATGTCCTTCACTTGATTAAAAGTAATTGACACCACATAAACTCAATGACATCACACAAGCTGAACATGGCACCATTGACTTCATAGTCTTAACTGTTTAGCTGTTAGCTAGGGCTTTGGGTTCTATATTTACATAGACATATGATGACTGTCTACAGATGTAAATTTGTGTTATTTCTAAATTCTATTGTTTCCATTTATCTGGTTGTAGCTTCTTTATTTTTTCCAGTATACTTTTGATCTTCATTCCATCCATTTGGAAAATTGAGCTTATGTTTGTGGATTGATGATAGTTGGACTTCAATTGTTCCTTTTGTGAGTACAACTTATGATAATCCTTTTATGCTTTTACACATCTTTGACTTTATTAGTGAAAAACCATATCTCTGTCTAATATTGCAAAATATATTGTTTTACTCAAACAAACAATATATTTTGTAATATTAGACAAAGATATGGTTTTACTTTAACAGACTTTCTTATTTGGTACATATAAATAAATGCATCAAGTTGTCCTGTTTGAAATTTCATATGCGGGATTGGACACATGGACATTAAGTTTGGAATGTTTAAGGAACCTTGTTATTACCATTAACTTTCTTACATAAGCAAAACTGAAAGCAACTTACACTTTTTTTGATCTGTAGATTCAATGTAACACGAATTTTGACTATAATATTGTCTTCACATAAATTATGTTGATGTCATTCCCAGTTTGTATGCATGAATAGATTTTTTTTTTTTTTCCCTGACAACAAATTCAAGTGAAAAAATTAAAAAACAAAAAAAATGACTGCCTGAGAGAGAGAGAGAGAAGAGAGAGAGGAGAGAGAGAGAGAGAGAGAGAGAGAGAGAGAGAGAGATGGAAGGAACCGTATATGATCATGCAGTGTAGAGGAAAGAGTTAGGAAACTACCAATATCTTTTTTTTGTTGTTTCTCTTTACAAGGTACCATGCACTTGTTTCATTTAGTACATGCGAATAGGAGTTACACACCTGTCTTCTCGCTTCGTTTTACTAAGTTGTGTCTTGGAAATACAGTTATGCATGCCACTAAACATTTAACACATGACACGTTGGTCTTCCAATTCTTGGCAAATCTACTCTAACAGGGATATATTAACAATAAATGCATGTGCCTGTGTATCTTTCATTCTTGAAAGCATGCACGTTCTTTCATGCGTGGGGTGACATGTGCATGTGCTCCTACATGCATGTTAATGCCCACTATAGTTTCTGAAACATGAACAAGAAGCTACAGAAGGTTTAGAATACACATTAGTCGAATATAATAAAACATGTTTCCAACTTATGTAAGTAAATAATCGATAAAATATTTCTGCTTCATTTATTAACCACAAAGCAAAACATAATAGAAGTGTCTCCTAGAATCAAACAATGCCTGATCCCATCATTCAAGCATCATTTTCACTTCTTTGTTTTTTGACAAAAAGGAAAAAAGTTGAATGCCTTGTTGTATCACAACATCTCAGACAAGTAAAGTGGTAATTCTTTATAATTTATGCATTGTGCTATGCATCCTTAGAATTTATATAAATATTATGTATCCTCTGCCTCTTGGGAATGTCTACATTTTTGGCATTTGTATGTACATTGCATATGCAAAATCAATTTTTGAGAGGCATGGTCTGTCAGCCAGCGGGCCTCTCACATTATAATAATAGAGATGCATTGATACAAAGGTTTTTCTTCTCTCAGGTAATTATTCTTTATAGCAGCTGTCTAAGGTAAATAAGCTGCTAATCATGGTTTCAATATCGGATATTATAATCAGCAATATTTTTTTTTCAGTTTTGAGGTATGCAATACGATATTAACCTTATAATATTGGCCGATATCGGGGCCGATTTTGCCAATGTGACCGATATGGCCGATGTTGACGATATTGGTTCTGGAAACAATTGACCGATACCAATACTGAGATTTTATACCGTGTGGCTAATATCTTGTGATATTGAACCTCTGGCTATTGGACAATGTCT